>JBAMIH010000036.1:7500-65000 GCA_038501795.1 Pseudopleuronectes americanus | reverse complement strand
ACAAACTTAAAAAATGCACAATCACGTTAAAACCTTGGAGTCATGAAATAAAGACGTGATTGAAGTTAAACTGTTTAACTTTAAACTTTAAACCTTAAACTCATAACTGAATCGTTTTATCATGTCTGTAGTTTGGTTTATTAAAAATCACTTTCTGTCAGATATGATGATTATGGTATAATCTTCAGAGGTCAGAGGTCACAGCAGCCGAGCGTTAAGAGACAGAAGGAAAATCCTCGATTGACGCAAGAGATCAGAATGAAGCCGAGAGCTGATATGAAATGATCATCATGAAACGTAGGCATGTGTGAAGAAGGAGGAATCTACACACAAACAGACACACACACAGGTGTGTGGCAGCAGGTGGAGGAGGGTGGAGCTGCATGAATAATGTAGACCGTCAATCATCACAGGTGTAGGGTGAACGGAGGCAGGAACACCAGAGCTGGAGACACGACAAAATAATGGAGACGCCACGACTGGAAATAAGTGAAGTGATCAGACGTCATGTTTCAGATATGAGAGGAAAGGTTTCTGTCTTCAGAGGAAGAACAAAGTTCATCTGATAATATCTGTTTCCATGGTGGCCTCACCCCCCCCCGTGTCCCTGGTCCCTGCAGATCTTCGGCGGCCTGGTGTGGATCCTGGTGGCGTGCACGCTGGTGGTGCCGGCCAACCCTCAGGGCTGGGTCATGTTCGTCTCCGTCTTCTGCTTCGTCATGACCTTCATCTGGATGCTGGTGTTCGCCTGCGGGGGGCACCACAACAGAGGCAGCTGGGCCGCAGCAGTAAGACGTCCACACACTGATCCTGAGTCAGATCATTAACTCACGTCCAGTGGTGGAAAGTAACCGAGTACTCTGTGTGATGCCTCCATCCCTTGTTCTCTCCCCCCTCTTCTTCTTCTTCTGTCAGGACTTTGCGTATCACGGAGTCGCCGCCTTCTTCTACCTCAGCGCCTCGGTGGCTTTGGCCAAAGTGACTCTGGAGAAGAAGGCGGAGTCAAACCCACAGAACTATCGGCTGGACATCTCAGCTGTGGTGAGTCCAGTTTAACATGATGATGAAACCAGTGAAATGAAGATGAGGCTGAGAATCTAGAACCTGAAGGTCTGAGGTGGACTCACACAAGAACCTGCTGAGCCGTCATTGGTCCGCTCATGGCATCAGTACAGATGTTTCCAGTGCAGATGTTGTGTCTCTCTGAATGTGTTGTTTGTCTCTTCTTAGTTCTGCGTCTCTTGATCTCCACACGAACCAAACACACCGACGTTCTTCTGTCTCTTCAGGTTTTCTCGTACGTGGCGACTTTGCTCTACTTCATCCACACCGTCCTGTCGGCCATCCGCTGGAAAACCTTCTAGACGTCTCCTCCCTGCAGAGCAGAACCAGAACTCCTCAGATCCGTACTGGTGGTGAAGGCTTCAGGTTTCCTCTCTGCTCGGAGAGGACGCCGAACATCTGGACGGTCCCACTCTGCACTGGTGGACCAGTTTGAGTCACAGACACTTCAGCTCCTCCCACAACAGACAGACTGCGTTTCTACTGACGCTGTAAATACTGACGTGGACGAGACGATGTGAGACAGAAACAATAAACCAGCTCATTTAAAGTGGATTCAAAACACCTGGAGAAGTACTCAGCATCTTTACTGTAAAGTAAGTACAAGAAGTACAAATACTGCAAAGTTAATAGTCAAACTTTAATTTGATCCACATTAAAACAACTTAACAACTTAACATACTAGATAAACATGTCACAGACATGTGGACCTGTTTCTGAGGGTTTTTATTAATTTGTCCACGGATACTTTAACTCTTCGTTTGTTCTTTTTGTTCTGATGTGACGGTTTTTATATTTTTATAAACTTTGTCAAACTGATTCTAAAAAGCTCTGATGTGGAAACAGAAAGTGAACCGGGATGTAAGTCGTGATTTTTCTTCAGTCACAGTTCATAACTGTCAGCTTAGTTTCTGTAAATGTTGTATTGTATTGAAAGTATTGAATTAATTGTAAAATGAACAAGTTTGTTTTAACTTTTGAAATATATTTTGAATAATTTTCTTAAAAAATCTACACAAACAAATAAAATGCATTTTGACTGTTAGCATGGATGGATGTTATTTCTGTGCTAACGTGTTTCTGACGTTAGATTAATCTTTGATAATCAGCTCTGAGCTAGCTTAGCTAACTTAGCTCTTAAATCTAATAGTGAACAGGTTTCTGATCAGTTTTAATGTGAATGAAAAACCTCGGTCTTAACACCGGCTCTCACGTAGCTACTTGAGCTAACTTAGCTTGTAGCTAATGTGTTGCTAAACCTTGGCCCCGATCACCAGCTCCGACTAAACTACTAAAAAAAACAGGCTTTGGTAAATGTCGACCCTCGTCATTTATTCAGAGTCGTGTGACGGCTGATGACAGCTGGTGAATCTTTGATGAGCAGTGACACCAGGTGCAGCAGAAAGGTCAGAGGTCACACACACACTGAGGAGAACTGAACTCTGGACGTCAGCAGGTCGGTCAATTATTAACTGAGTGAAACGGTTCCATCGCTCAGCAGCCGGAGACAGAACCAGAACCAGTCCACAGTCAGCAGAAGCAAAGACGAGAGCGATTCTAAACAAGAGTAAACACAACCAATGCTAACGTTGGCTAAAGGTGAGAGAGGATCTGCAGCTTCTGGCTTGTGATTGGTCGATCGCGTGAATCGACTCAGCAGCTCAATCCCCCATCGCTACCGCACAGACTGGAGATGACGTCACCACCAGGGGGCAGCGTCTGTATCCAAGATGTTCTGGCTTCATTTCTGGAGACGTGTTTGTCCATCTTTATTTACAGTCTGTGAGAAACAACATGTGACCTTGAAGATCCACGGATTCATCTGTAGTAACTAGAAGTGCGATCGGGTTCCGTCCCCGACACGTTGCCGTGTTTACGAGTCCGAGTTTCAAACTTTATAAAACGGAGCCGGACGATGGGACTGAACATTTAATGATGTCGTTATAACCTGATTCAACTGAATATGATGAAGGAACTGTAAACAGCAGAGAACATGAAACCAGTTGTAATGGAGTATGACAGGGAGTAAATACAGGACACACACACACACACACACACACACACCGACACACACACACACTGGCTGGTCACTGAACTGGGGCTCTGATGTATAATGGATGAGCGGAGGCAGCAGGTGATAATATTGGAGCATCTCCATGAAACTGAAGAAGCTCGGTGAAGCTGCAGCGTCTGAGCGACAACGACTCACAACAACCAACAATCACACACAACAGACGCACAACAGACGACTCCATCTCAAATACCCTCTGTTGGTCCTGTTCAAGCAATGAAGTGATGTTTCAGAAAACATTCTTCCAGCATCTTGTTTCCTCGTCTCATCTCCACCACTGAGCTCGTGTTTTCACCTGATCAAACATATATATATATATATATAAAACCATATATAAACTATATATATATATATAACCATATAACCATATAACATATATATAACCATATATAAACATATATTATATATATACACACAGTCTATGGATCAAACCAACATCTGCTGCCCCCCTGTGGTCAAACCGCTGCACCACAGGGACATGAGCAGCTGCTCGTTGACTCTTACATAACGACAGGCTGAAGCTGTTGATTTTTGTATAATTTTATATTAAAATAATTATAAATATACATTAATCACATAAAATACATTTTCCCAAGGATATCTGGAGCTCAAAATCTAAAAGGATTCAAATACTTAAGGAGAAAAATATTCAATCATAACATACAACTTACAAACTTTTGTATTTTGTAATTTAAACAAAAATAAATGATCATATTTCAGAGGTTCTTTTGTTTTCTGTGTATAAATCTCAGTTTGTAAGGAAACCAAACCTTCAGATAAATGTAATAAAGTAAATAAACCCAGTCACTTTCATCAGCTCTGCTCCGATGAACCATCACATGACGCGTCCTGGTCGATCGTGTTCCACAGCGACGCCCACTCACGCCAGTTTGGTGATGCTGACGTGACCTTTGACCCACAGCGTGTCGACCTCGCCGAGCGCCGAGAGTCGGTGGTGAAAGTCAAACAGCTTCTGTCCGTCCACGAAGACACGGAACCGGCTCCGCTCGCACCGGATCTCCATCTGCAGCAGAGACCAGAGTCAACGGGGATCTGATTCCACTGTTTGAGGAAGAACTGTAAACAAAGATGGACGACACGTCTCCACTCCAACACTGCCCCCTTGTGGTGATGACGGACATTCAGGGTCAGAATACATGCAGTAGCTGTATCGAGGTCCCGCCCACTCACCCGCTCAGGTCAGTCTCAGCTGTCAATCATGTTTTTATATCGTTAAATAACTAATTAAAACCAAACTGATCAGAAACACTTGAAGAACGACCTGAAATGACAGAAACCATCTAGGACCTATGCTGCAGCCGGCCACCAGGGGGCGACGAGACTCTTTGGCTTCACTTTAGTGGAGCCGTCTTGTCGTCTATCTTTACTGAGTGTGTTCTGTGGTGCGGTTCTGGTGCTGGGACCTTGAACGGCTGCTCTCGGATGAAGGGGAAGAAGGGAACCGATGTGTCCACGTCTCCCCAGGACCCGGACACACACGCCCGCCGCAGGACTTGTCGGTCTGGGAATCGAACGCAGAGCTCCAGGGCCACATCGGGCGGAGGCTCCCCCGGACGTCCCGCGGCCACATGTCAGGGCCACGTAGAACCTGAGGGGGGGCGAGGACACAGGATGAGACTCATGTGTTAGAACTGTTTTGATATCACACACAGCTGCTGGTCATTTTTTTGCAGACACTTTTCTTTTAACTCTTGATCAAGTCATTAAAATGATGCTGACTCAGCACTTCCTGTTTGCAGTCAGCACGTACAGAAAACTTTCACTGCATGTGAAACTGAAAAGTGAAATAAAAAGCTGATTATTCTCAGGCAGCTCATGAAGTTGTGTGTTTACCTGTCAGGGCGCGAGTCGACCACGCCCACCACCACCAGCTTCTTCCCCGGCTCCATGCCACCGGAGATGTGACCTCTGAACGGAACCACCTGCCCACACACACACAGATCAACTGGGATCCAGGCTTCTGTCTCATCAGTATTTGTTTTATTGAATGAAAAATGTCGCCGTGAATAACCAACAGGTTTATTTCCTCATGGTTTCTGGATGTGGTGAACTTGTCGGTGGAGATATTAACTCTTAATATCGTCAGTGTTTTTCTTACCAGACGTCTGTGATCCTCGGGATCAGCTGATTGGACGCTGGCTTTGCTCCCGTCAGCCACACACCGCTGTGGAACTCCCCATCTCTGAACAAACAAACAAGTGTTGCTATTTTCGTACATTTTGTTATTTCATTATTTTCGGTGTGTGAAAGAAAACATTAAGATCCGGATATTCTAACAATCAACATTTAATTCTGTGTTTTTAATCCAGTTTCCACCAAACTAAACACATTTTTACATTAGTAAATTAATTAAAGTCACATTTAGTTTCTACAACTTTGATATTTTTTATCATTCAGAGTAAAGAAAATACACATACATTAAAAAAGATATTTAATTTAAATGTATTTGTTTGTTTCTTGATAAAATAAAATTGCGAATAAAGATTTTCTTTGTGTAAGAATATTAAAATAATAGTTTTTGTGTTTCAGTGAAAACAGCATGGTGACGTCACCAGTCACATGGTTCAGACCGGGTGACCCTCACGTGCTGTCTCTCTCTCTGAGCTCACATGTCCCTTCAAAATAAAGGCAGCAGATTCAAAGCATCGCTCTGTAGAACGAGGCTGTGATTTACTTATTGAAGATTTAACATTTCAGTCCCATAAAAAGTTTTTTAAAACAGATAAAAGTTAGACAGAGTCATTCCTGTTCTTTCCAAACACCATGTCAAATGTTGTGGTCAGAATCACCTTTAACGTTGGTGTCTTGGTGACTAATTAACAATCACACAGAATATTAGATATGTTAAATACTGCAGCTTTAATTATGTTAGTTCTGACCGGAAGTAGCAGTTTCCTGTTCCGTCCACCTTGTTGTTGACAAACAGGTTCAACACGTCACACAAGTCAAAGTAAAGTTTCCGTTTAAACATGAAACTAAAATCAAACAAGTGGAGCTGAGAGATACAGTGTGTGTGTCCGTGTGTGTGTGTCCGTGTGTGTGTGTGTATGTGTGTGTCTCACCCTCCTGCTCGCTCCTGTCACTCTGTGTGTTTCCGTCATGTTGATCTGCAGAAAACTGAGGAAAGAGCAGCGTGAAGCTTCAACCTGCCTCCACACACACACACACACACACGGACACACACACACTAATAACACACACACACACACACACACACACACCCACCCAGCCACACACACACACTGATAACACACGTACACACACAGAACAGAGCTCTCATTGTTCCACTCTAACTTGAGACCAAACCACAGAAACTAAATCCTCCTCGGGTTCAAACCCTTTTCATTTCATTTCTTATTTTCAGTGTGAACAGTTGATCCAGATCTGAACCGGACAGTGAAGAGTTCCTGTTTGATCTGAAGCTGCTGCGTCACTTCCTGCACGCTGAATAAAGATGGACGACATGGACGGCTACCACAAGTGAAGCCCGAGCATCTGGAGCGCCCCCTGGGGACCTGCTTCAGGAGGACAAACTCCATCTCCTCCATGTTGGCAGACGGGACGTGGACCAATCGGTTGCTTCATGATTCAATGTTCTGTCAACAAACTGAGCTCATTAGTTTTTATGCTGCAGGAGTTTTCAACGTGGACGAGGACAGAAGTTAAACTTCAGTTACGACTTCAAATGAGAATGTGTCACAACAAACTGTCAAAGTTTGATATCAGTGAACACGACGGCTCCTCGGTTCTAGAAGATCAACTCAAACAGGAAGGAGCAGTCAGTCTGGACCTGGTTCAGGATCCGGTGGGTTTCGGTTCAGAGTTCAACTGACGAGAAGAACAACTGACCTCTTTCAGTCCGTAGCTTTCATGTGAGTCGGCAGAGAAACGGTGAAACATGAAATAATGTGTCTCACCGGGTCTGCAGCTGGAGAACGAAGCTTCACTGCTCCTCATGTTCAACTCTCTTTCTCCACGAAGAGGAGGAGACTGGTGAGGTCAGAGGTCGCAGCAGGAAGCCGGGAGAGTTTCCTGCTGCAGCACCGACACATCATCACAGACATTACTCCACCCGTCAGTCAACAGGATCAAAGGACCTCCACCTCTGAATGTTCTCATCTGCTAATCAGCAGGAATATTCCCAACTGGACAGATTCCCATTACACTCACTGGTTTGAATGGTCAGAGACGAACTTGTTAAATTTCAGTGTGGATCAAATAATTATTTTTCACTTTCTTTGTGAGGTTTAAACTTTCAGATTTCTTAGAAGAGGCCGATTCAGAGACTAATATTCACGAGTGTGTTTGAAATCAAAGTGTCGGTGGAGATCTGAGCTCTGATTGGACAAGGACTCATTCTTATGGAAACGTGTTTGAATATTGAACTTAAAATAAAGATGGACGACGTGAGAGCTCCTTGAGAGGGAAGCCACATGATCTGGATCGCCTCCTGGTGGCTGGCTGCAGTACATCTCATTAACCCTGCCTCCTCCATGTTAGCAGATGGGACACGGACCATTTCAGCTCGTTCTTCTCCAACTGGTGTTAGTTCAGGTGTTTCTGATCAGTTCGCTTTGAATCAGTGATTTGATGATATAGAAACAGCCATGATTGACAGCTGAGACTGCCTCACGATTGGCTGGGAGCATGTGTGGGCGGGCCCTTGACACCACGCCTCCACAGACGTCGTCAGTCGTGTCACAGATATCTACGTTTCTCTTCCGTCTCTATTTACGATGAATTAAACGATTGTTTGACACCGAGAATCTGCAGCAGAAACAAACTCACAAACAAAGTGGCTCCATGATCCTGTTTTATTCAAGACATTTTTAGGTTCTCAGACGTGCTGTCACACACATTCTCTCTCTCTCACACACAGACACACACAGACACACACAGTGGTATGGTAGGCACACTGTAGTGAGGAGCTCAGACAGGAGGCACTTCTGAACATTTGATGCTTTTTGTTTCTCAGGTTGAGTCTGAGCAGCGACCACATCTCTTCACGTTTAACTTTCCACATGACAAACGGATCACTGAAGTAAAGCTGCTGTGAAACGTCCGGTCGAGGTGATGAGGCCGAAGTTCAACAGACTTTTGGTTTGAGGTCAAACTTCACTCAGGAACAGGAAATCAGATCCGTTTCTGTTTGTTAACGATACATCGGTGTTCCTGTGTTTAACCACAGAGGGAAGTAAAATCAAAACAACCATTTACCCTCTGGTTCATGGAGACGTTAATTTAATCATTTAAGTTGAACCAGATTTCCAGAGAGAAATTCGTTTAGACAATAAAAGCTGATTTTCTGTTCTGTCATTTGAGAGGAAACAAAAAGCTCATGAAGGTTCAATAACAGCAGGAGGGAGAAGATCAACAGTAGTTTGAGTCGACAGCTGAGATTCATGCTTCATGTTCTTCTATATTTATAAAAAAATTAAACTTCACCGTCTCTGAATCACCACGTAAGATTTGTCTAAAGAGGAAAAAATGAAATTAAAGAGTTACATTCCCAAACTAAAATCCATTTTACTTTGGTAACGACAGGAAGTAGCTGAGAGTTTAGATTCTTTCACAGTTTGAATCTCGTTTATCTGAATTTAATTCTTTAATTTCACCTTTTCATTAAACTCTGTTCAGCAGCCTTCAGACCTCAAAGACACAAAGTCCAGAAAATAATTTGTCTCAAGTATAAAAATGAAAGAATCTTTTACATCCGCAGGTTTTCAGTTTTCACCACAGCGACTGAGGACGTCTGGAGAACGTCTGGAGAACATCTGGAGAACGTCTGGAGAACATCTGGAGAACCCCATGGATTCTTTGAGATTGTTTTCCGTTCCCTCAAACCCAGAACACGATGAAATGATCTCTTCAGCTCGCTGGAGAAAAGCTCTGCCACAGTATTGAATGTTTTCAAAGAATAAATTACCCTCCATTTCACCCGGCGCTCCTGAAACGTCTCTCATAATTTACTAGTGTTCAGTTGAGTTGCTCAGTGCGATGAGGCAGCAGCGGCTCCTCCGGCTCCGTGTGATGGAGGATTTAGCTTCTTGCGGTGGAGCTGTCCAGGAGGCTCCGACCCGTCGCTGCGCTCCTCCTTCTCCAGGTTTTGTGTTTTTGGTCCCTGCTCCTTCTCCACCCTCAACCGGCCCCTGTGGAACCCCGGGGGTTGGCCCTCCGTCACTGAGTCGGGGGGGTAGTGGGTTGGATCCTGGACGTCTCCATCCTCCATCACCTCTTCTGCTCCCAGATCTCAGCCATGTTCAGGTCGAGCTGCTCGAGGCTCTTCAGCGCCTGGACGTTCTCCGTGTAGAAGGCCACGTCCACGACCACCAACCTGCAACAGGTCACATCTTTAGAACATGAGAAGGTGCAGGAGCCACAGGAGGCTGATGAGACACTGAACATGGGGGGGAAGTGTTCTCGTGTTTGTCTGTGTGTGTTTGTCTGTGTGTGTGTCTGTGTGTGTGTTTGTCTGTGTGTTTGTGTGTGTGTGTGTGTGTGTGTGAGTGTGTGTGGGACAGTCACCCGTGCTGCGGTCCTCCATCATTAACGACCCCGAGTCGAGACAGTTGTTTCTTCAGGTGCATTTTAATACTGGCATTAATCCTCAGGAACAACATCTGTACAGGAAACAAACAACAACTTTCACAATAAAACCAGAACACACACCCCCCCCCCTCCCCCCTCCTCTTTGACTCCAGCTGGACTCACCTGAGTCTGTTCTTCAGGGAGAAGTTCATTAATGGCTTCGTGCATCTTCGCCATCTGTTTACAGACGTTTCTGAAACAGGCTGAGGGCATCGGGGCTTTGACTTCATACTGAGGAAACATCATCATCATCATCATCATCATCATCCTCATCATCATCACCTTCCTCATCATCATCATCATCATCTCATCATCATCATCATCACCATCATCATCACCATCATCATCATCATCATCATCATCATCCATCCTCATCATCATCATCATCCTGCTTGGGTCTTAAAGACTCTGTGTATGAGTTGACATCATTAATGAGGTCACAGTGACCTTCGACCTCTAACATTAGGATCACTTCATCTTTGAGTCCGACTGAACGTTTGAACCAGTTTTAAAGAAGTTCCCTCGAGGGGTGAGATATCGTTTTCACCAGAACGGGACAAACAGAAGTACACACGTCTCGGCTGTGGAGACACACTCGTTAACACAACAGGTCAAAGTTCAGTGCGAGTCTCTGACCTTGGATAAAACCTTCTCAAACAGACTGTCCATGATGGCCACCAGTTTGGCTGAGATCTCTGAGATGTGATCGTTGTAGTCCTGAAAATAAAGAGAATTTTAAAAGCAGCGTGTCGATTTGTTATCCTGGATTAGAACCACCCTGTGTGTGACGTTGTGTTTCAGTGCGTTACCTTTGTGATGTGGTCGAAGTGTCTGAGGACGCTGAACTGTTTGGGCTGAAGTTTGGTCTGGAAGTGAGTTCTGATGATGGGAATGTAGAGAACCACCAGCTGCAGGCAGCGGGAAGCTAAGGCTGCACACACACACACACACACACAGACACACACACACACAGACACACACAGTGAGCCTCGTACAGCAGAGGTCATCAGGCTGAACTGGCTGTGAGCAGTTGAAGTTACGCACCGAGGTTTTTGGTGGTGATGGTCTTGAGGCCGACGACCTGCAGAGCTCCGGCTCCGAGGACCAGCTGACAGCTCCGAGAGTTAAAGTGCTGAGGAACACAGAGAAGAGGAGGACAAGTTCAAACAGGACGAGGAGACGAGTCCTTCAGAGACGCTCCGGAGAGACGGAGCAGTTTGTCGTTATCGACCTGACGTCATCTCAAAGCCGGAGACTCAGTTTATTGCTGATTCACTGAATATGGACGAAGGGCGATGTGAGACACTGGTTTGTATTTATTTGATTTTTTAAATCCCTAAATAACCAAATCGACGTGTTTTAAGATGAAGAGAGAAAATCTAATTAAACTGTATTCATTTATTTGTCTTTTAATTAAAAATCTAAATTGTTTTACTGGTTTATCATTTTACTTTATTTCATCTTTCACACTTTATTGATACAATTTCTTATTTCTAGGTTTACATTAAAATATCTATTTTTCTTTTTTGATCATTTTAATAATTTGAACTTAATCTGACTAAAACCAGACGTGAGTGTGGCTGAGACCTTGAGGAGGTCGGACAGACGGGTCAGCATGTCCGTGGTGATGGACGGGATGTCAGTGACACACTGACAGTATTCCAGAAAGATCCGGATCAGCAGCAGAACCGTCCTGAACAAACAGAAGACGACTTTCAGACCACAACTCACAAACAGCTCATCTATATCTCACGTTACATATTTGATTCTGATTCAAACTTCAACGCCTGTGTGACCACCTACCCAACAACAGCGTACTTCTGCCCATTGACGAGCAGGAAGTCAGTGGGTTTCCTGTCGTTCGGACCTGAAGGAAGAAACACGTCACAGCTTGAGTCTCTAACAACATCACAGAGGCTGTGTTGTGTTACTAAAAAGGTTAATAACTGTGTGTATCTGTGTGTGTGTCTGGGGGAGGAGCTTGTCTTTGGAGACCTGGGGTTTTGCGGTCTGGTAGTGATATTCTGCCGTCGGCGATGGAGTTGACGAGATCTTGAAACTCGGCGGGAACCTCGGCCTGCTTCCAGCGCTCGTTGTCCAGGAGGAGGCTGCAGGAGACAAACAACAACAAAGAGCTGACGACAGGGTCTTCAGGAACGAATCATAAACATGTAAATCTATTTTCCACTGGTCTGTTGCAGCAGAGTTGCTCTGACACTCTAGACTTCAGCTCACCTCAGTTTGGTCTTGCGCTCTTCGTGGAAGCGGTGGACGAAGCGGTTGGCCTGGCTCTGTAGCGCCCCCCTCAGGGACACACTGCGCCTGCCGCACAGCTCCTCCGTGTCCCGGACGAAACCCTCCACCGCCTGAGAGAGACACACAAACTCCGCCGAGCTCAGACGCTCCAGGGAGCCGTCCTGACGGAGGAGGAGACAAACGCTGCTTTTCAAAGATTCAGTGGATGTAAGTGAACACTCAGAAGGTGGAGCTCCGGGTGGGCGTGGTACCTTGGCTCGGGCCGTGAGGAGCTTGACGCAGCGGTCGTGGCTGATGTCGGACGCCGTGTGGAGAAGCTCCTGGATGTTGTTGATCACACGGTTCATCTCCAGCTCAGTGGGCATCACGTTCTCACCAGACCTGATGGAAACACAGGGATGAAAACTGATTCACCTACTTCATCTCGTGAAATCAAAATTGGTGTGTGTTGAGTCGATCAAAATCAGAATGAACAGAAGTTTGAATATCTATAACTGCTCGACTGAATAAAACGTAAATAAGATCTGAGAAGCAACGTACATGAGGCTTTGCTCCCGGCAGGTGGAGCTCTCTGTGGCCTCCACCCGGCCCGGCTGGGTCCTGGAGCCCGGCCCGGAGCTCTGGTCCTGGGGCACTGCTGCCTGCTGCTGCTGGGCCTCGTTCAGGGCGTCGCTGATGAACAGACCCTCGTGGGTGAGGTAGGCCAGCTCCGCCCCCCCCTGCAGGAGCGACAGGCCTTGGGGGGACTCCTGAGCCGAGGCACCGGAACTCGCCTCCTCCAGGAGCCGGCTCTTCTGGTTTGAGTCCAGAACCTCCTGAACCACGTTCCTCATCACGCTCAGAGTCGCCTGACACACGGACGGATGTTTGATTATTATTTATTAATTATTTTAACGTCTCCGATCACAAACTGCAGGTGTGAGCCCCGACTCACCTGGATCCTCTGCAGGAACAGGAGGAAACTCTCAAAGACGCTTTTCAGCAGCTCGAACCACTGAGGGAAGGTCATCAGACGCATCTGCTCCGCTAGCCTACACACACACACACAGAGACACACACACACACACACACACACCCACACAATACGGATGTATTTACGCCCTTAGTAATAATTGAAATTGGACTAAATGTTTTCAATGATTCTGATGGTATAATTTAAAGAAGTGAATCCAGGTGAAACCTTCACACTCATATATTTTACCATCTCTTTTTCAAACATGCAGCTTCAGATATAAAAACACTTTCCAGTCACAGACAATGTGAAGGTGCACTCACACACTTCCTCATGTTTCTACTCACTTAGTGACGACTTCAGTGTCGATTTCTTCGATGTTGAAAATGCTGTCTGCCACACACTGAAAAACACAAGCAGGACGACAATATGAAGATTGGTTCAATGAGCTGTTTACATGTGACAAACGTCTGAGTCTTCACCTGAGCGACGATGGACTTCGCTGCTAAGATCATCTCGTCGCTGTAGATGTCCAGAAAGTCCAGCTTCCTCTGTCTCAGGAGACCGAACACCAGCGAGCCCAGCCGGTCCTGAAGCACACGCAGCACAGAGCAGTGAACAGGAAGCAGCTTGAGACCAATAGAGGACAGTTTGAAATTTGATATTCATTTGAATTTCTGTGAGACATTCATCCAGCAACATAATTAAATATAATAAAGACAATTACCACTGAAAGGCTCATTTAGAAGAAACAGGAGCAGAATAGAAACAGAAACCCGATCAGGAGCGATTGATTCCAGAAGCCACAGGATTTATAATAAATATTGATGAATCGCTGTTATAGCTTTTAGATGATTTGTTGTATAAAAGCAGAATTAGCTTTATTGAGTCTCTCTGGCCACCTGAGAGCCTCTTAACAGTTAACCCCACCCGTCTGGCACTGTAGGCACATGAAAACAAACACTCAACAGTTATTTCCAAACCATGTCTGATCACTGATGAGTAAGACTGATTCAGCCCCAGGGATGATTTCAGGAGTTTCATGCGATTCAATTATTTTTGCGTCAGTGGTGTGTGTCTGTGTGTGTGTGTGTGTGTGTGTGTGTGTGTGTGTGTGTGTGTGCGGTGTGTCCCACCTTCAGGGAGTCAGCGTTTGGGTTTTGAACCTGTGATGAGCACATCACAAATGAAATGCATGAACAGCTGAGCTCAACATCATTGACCTTTAACTTCGAACCACAGAACTGATAATGATAATGTTTTTTTATGAAGCCTCAGCTGGACGCCATTGTTTTTAAAACCAGAAATAACCATATTTGGAGGAGCAGAGAGGGTGGAGCCTGACTTAGAGCTTGAGGACACGCCCACCTACACCTGCCACCTGCACCCATTGGACGGTACTAGCTGTACATTTTTTATATTTGTGAGACACATAATGGGACAAACACATGAGTTAATGATGTAGGAAACAGTCGGGCTGTAAAGTTTAAACATGACTTGAGACTGAGGAGTTCTTTCTGACCTTCTCCAGGACCTGCTGCTCGTCCCTCAGGCTGCGGCTCAGGTCGCTGCGTGCGTACATGCTGAAGTCCTCCACCATCATCTTATCAATCAGCTTCTCCAGCTCACACAGCTGAGAGCCAAGATGTCTGAGACACACAATCACTCAAATCGTTTAACTCTGTGGCTATGAAGCCCCACATTGTTTCCATCAATTAGTTATTAAACTGACGTGGTGACTGACGGCTGAAACCAAACACTGGTTTCTAAAGATCTGAGTTTGTCTCTAAATTCCCATCACACTCGATACCTCGTTTAGACTCAGGGAAATAAATTAAGCTTTGCTGTTACTGGAGATCCAATCTGTACATTCACAGTTAACAGCCCTTTGAACTTGTGAGGACCCCCCCCCCACACACACACACACACACACAGTATAGTCTCGGTCTCCTCACCTGAAGCTGTGGATTCCCTGCAGCTCCTGCTGAAGGACCTCCTTGGTGGTGGCGATGAGCTCCAGCGCTCCGACAAACTCGGAGGTGGAGAGCAGCAGCTGCACCGTGGGCTGCGTCTGATGCACCGCCGCCATCAGCTTCATCTTGTTGTGCAGCTTCACGCAGTTGTTGCGGGTCAAAGCGGTGCGGAGGGCCTCCAGGGGCCCCTGGCACATGATGCGATCCATGGCAGCGGTTCGACCCCGCAGGATGGCCACGGCCCGCTGGGTCTCCTGCAGCTGGTCCTGCAGCTCGTGCTGCGAGGACATGGCGTGAAAGAAGGCGTCGGAGCGCAGGGAGATCTGTCGGGCGATGCTCACCTCCACCACATCCAGGTAGTGACTCAGCTGCAGCACAGACACACAACAACAGAGTTCCTCAACACAAAGAACAGTTTTCACAAGACAACGATCACGTGATCTAAACTTAGATCTGTGTTGTTTATTGATCTTGTTAGGGTTAGGGCACCGTCGACCAGTGACATCACAGAACTGAATACTTCAGTTCCAAGTCGAGGCCAAAATTCTTAAATTGTAATGGTACTTTTTTACAGACTGGCACTCAAGTATACAGGTGTGTGTGTGTGTGTGTGTGTTAATAAATTTCGTGTGCAGCCTCTGCTGCTCTCTTACAGTCTTGGAGTTATATCCGATACCTGAAATCTCATAATTGTCCTAAATGCCACTGATCTGCTTTATCATGTTAATAGTCTTTTCTTTTTATTTATGAAATATTGTTTTTTGTATGTTCAAACATTGTTTATAAATGATTGTGTCTTGAAGTAAATGGGATTTATTGTGGAGTTTTTGTTGTTGTGTTGAATTGGGTACGGAGAATCGTGGAGATGTGATGGTATTGACATCTCCACCGTCGACCATCAAATCATCCACAAAGTTTCACAAACAAACAACCACCTCCTCTTCTGTCAGTCTGATGCTGGCAGAGCCACTTCAGCAGGTTTGGGTTCTGCTCCTGAAAGTGTTCTGATGAAACCTGCCGACGTGTGACTCACCTTCTCCTGCAGCAGTTTGGAGGAGGCCACGTCTCTGCTGCTCTTCCCTCCGGCACTGGTGAAGTGCGACCAGGGCAGGACGGCGCCGAAGATCCCCGGGTCCTCCAGAGCGAAATCTGGCTTCATGAAGATCTGGAAATTAAAAATACAGACAAACAGGACATCATGAGACGACCAGTAATAAACAGCTGGAACCCAGGAGATGATGCATTTGAAGTTTCCACTCTCATTCACTGCTGATGTTTCACTGTCAGACGTTTACACTCGTTGGGAAAAGCTTCCTGTACCGTCTCTGTTTTGGTTTCAATTGAATCAAGTCTTTGTGATCCAGACGATTTCACATCTGGAGATGGAATGAAGCGAGGCTCATGGGAAACCTATCATATTATATCACTGTTATATTGTACATTCCATATTTACCTGAGCTTATTAAACAAACTAGGTTTAATTTTGGGTTCATTCATAACTTATAAATGAACCCAAACCCATATTTTCTTTACTCACAGACCTGAAACACAGAAAACTCTAATTCAGAGTCATATTTTAACTTAATTTGTTTCCTGCATGTGACTCTGTTGAATTCCAGTTGAGCTGAAAACCATGTGACACAATCAGCAGTGGAAGAACAGAAGGAGACACTTCCACACTCGTTCAGTAGAAAGAGAATCCAGTCGCTCCGTTACCTTTGGGACTTGTTCCAGCTCCACTCTGGACTTTTCTGGAGGGAACAAGATAAAGGAAACTCTGGATCAGTCAGACGTCACCATTTGATAAGTCAGATGTCGTTCAGTTTATATATCTGAGTCGTGTTCGAGCTCATAAAGACATCTGGTTATTTAGAGCTCCCGTTGGTATTTGGGTCTTTTCTTAATCATGAATACAAATATGTGAAATATAAAATCGTAAGAGAAGCTTCAGTGATCATTGATGTCTTCATCAATATCTGTCATCAATCAATCAGTGTATATGAGACTGTGTTTTCATGGACTGAGGAGGATGGGGGGGGAGTGTCCTGTGTCAGCTGCAGGTTAATAATTCATACCGTGGTTGGTGGTGATGCTGGAGGCGGCGTCCACGTCGTCTTTGTTGGGACAGATCGTCCTGCAGCGCTCGTGGACTTTTTCCCTCTTAAAAAGAAATTATGGAAAAACAAATAACATCAAAAGAGGTTTGAAGAGAATGAAAATCTGATTTGTATCAGTGTAGCAGCCGCGTGAGGAGCAGCAGAAAACCAATCTGCCTTTCTCGGAGCTTCGCCTCAAGTGGGGAAGTGAGTGCGTGAGCGGCTCAGTCACAGGGAAATAAATCAGCACAAAGGAATCAGGAAGCACCGTGTCTCCCAGACTCTCCATTGAGGAAATAATTACTGGACCCTTCTAATAATCTGACGGGAACAGAGAGACGAGGTTCCAGATGACATAAGCTGTTTTCAGACGTGATCTGTGGGTGAAGTCCGGAGAATGAGGTTTGGACTTTACCCACAGTTTGCTTTTCACACGTGCACATCACAGCAGGAGGTTTTCTGCACAACTCGTTCACAACAGTAACACATCCTCTGCATTATTCAGACGACAGGTCGAACAGCCGGGTGCAGCTGACAGAGGCAGGAAGTCACAAATCAATTCCACTGCAGCCATCACGTGATTTTCTTGCCAACACACTGGTGTCGACTGCGTTGAGCTGAAACTGCTCAGACAGGATTCCTGACACACCCGCTGCGAGCCCCGGTCAGGTGACAGGTATCAAACAAGTCACATCATATCTATTGTTTGCAGTGAGGCTACAGAGGTGTGGCCTGCAGGGGGGGGGCGTTACCTGAGCCGTCTCCTGCAGGTACGGTCCGAAGTGTTCCCTGGTGATGTTGGGGAGGTAAAACGAGGGCATCACCTCCGTTTCTGCAAAGTCGAGGCCCCACGACTTGGTGAAGAAGTCGGACTCCCGCTTTGCCAGCCGGGGGTCGTTCAGCGCGGCGGGGAGGTTGACCTTCGAGCTGTACACCGTCCACCGGTCGTGCTCCGCCACCACAGAGGGGCCATCGCACAGGCCCCGCCCCTCACCTGCAGGACCATGAGGAGACAGAGTCAGACGTTTCATGAGAGGCCACAGAGGCTGACTAACGCAGGAAATTCAAAAAGAATACAAATCAAGAGCACAACTGTGACAGTTCAGAATATGTCAGTGTTTCCCACCGGTGGGTTCCTTGGGGCAGACGTCCGGCAGCAAGCGGAGAGGCCGCCGGCAGGACGGGGAGCGATCCCTCTCCTTGTGGTACATTCCATCTCGGCCTCTCCCACCGGGACGAGGCACTGAGGAGGAGCCGTGGCTGGAGGCCATGACATTGGGACACGCCTCCTAGGAGGCTAGCTGGACAGGCACACACACAAAGCTAATCTTAGAAGCAGAAAACATATCAAATGATAACGCTCATTGATATAAACTGTAAACAGAAAGACGCCATAATGGCCCCTGGTGAAGCTGACATGTTCCTCACATGTTCTGGAGGTTCTGTATCTGAGAAGAAATGTTTGAGTCAGTTGCTCTGAGCACATTCTGGAACTTCTTCTGCAGCCCCTGAGCAGAATGAATTGAGTCCATGTTAGAAAACTGCAGTGAGTTGTGATGTTCTGACAGTCGACTCTCCTCTGACGTCTCACACTGTGGAGGAGTGAGACCCTCGTCTCTGCTGTAGATCTCATCCCAGCACTGAGAGGACTAGAGGAAACGTCTGCGGCTTCTGTCACCACTGCTTTTCAAAAAGCTGCTTCTGCTTTCTCACAAAAAAAACCTGAATCCTCTCAAAACCCATAATAACTATCTGAAATCCAAATCCAGCTCTAACACCCACCGAAGCTTCTCAACCTCAGAGGTAGAAATAGACTTTCAGTAATTTATACGTTTGGACACGTGAGGCTCTGGAGGACTTGATGCTGAACATCGACCATCACAGACTTCAATCCTCATGAGCTCATCTGATGTTTGCATGAACAACAAGTTAAACATGAGAAACCTATCTGCTGTTCTACTATAGGTTGTTCTGGTGTTGGTCTCCTGATCCTTATTAAACTCAGTGTTTGATATGAATTAATCATGTGTGTAGTTATGATATATTTGTCCTTGGGTGTTTAGAAAGGTTCCATGAAATAAAATGTATTATGAATAATTATTAGCACCTTTTCAAACCTGCTGAGGGAAACGAGGGAGCCTAGAGACGTGATGTTACATATGATCATCATTATTATTATGATACAAACAGCAGTGTTCACATCTGTGACCTGACAGAACCGAACTGGACCTGAATGGACCTCCCCTGGGTTCTGGTCAGAAGAGGATTAGAGCTCAACTCGTAACATTATTTATCCAGAGCAGCTTCTGACATGAGGATATTAAATATAAATGTTATGAGTGTTTGTTTATCTTCAGGTTTCTCATCTCAGCTGGGGCTCCAGTGACAGCAGCTAGCCAGCTAGCCAGCTAGCTTAGCTTAGCTCCAGAGCACTTGCTGCCTGTTGGGCATCGAACCCGCGGCGCTGACAGTGACGCCATCACAAGAAGAACCGTACAGACGTGTATTTTGTGTGACGTGTCGGTGACGCAGCGGCTGAAGCTCAGAAGAACCGCGGCCTGCGACCACAGCTAATGCTAAAGCTAATGTTGTCAGGGGTTACACGTAGGCTGGCTACCGCTAGCATGTTAGCATGTTAGCTTGTTAGCGGACGGACCGGAGGAGCAGCGGCGCAGTGCCCGCGGGACTCGAACTCTGTACCTGAGGAGTGAGGAGCAGCCGCCGGTGTTTCTCCTCTTCATCACCTCTTCATCATCACTGTCACACCGGAGGAGCTCGAGCTGGACGACGGCACCGGACACCGCCGGTAAGCTACCCAGCATGCACCGCAGCAGACCAGGGGGGCGGGGCCACCTGTCGCTCACAGGTGGCACATCACATCCGGTAACACAACTTTGTAATTTGTTCCAAATAAAAAATATACAGAAAGAAATGATTCATTAATACTTCAACAAATACTTCAATAAACACTTCAATAAATACGTCCATACACAAGTAAACGAAAAATATACATAGTTTTATAAGAGACAGGGATATTTACGTCCTCATGTATTTGTTTCTTTATTTACAATCTGGTCTGGATTTGACAAATCTATTTGAGGCAATTCTTGTAGTTCAGATCTGACAAGTGCTTTTAAAGTCTGTTGTTGTTCTCTTCACATTTCAAGGTGTGAAACATAACATTTATGGATTCCTTATTTCAGCCTGGAAGTTTGGCCTCATGGTGGCGCTAGAGAAAAGGTCATGGGATCACATGATGGTGTCAGAAATCCTTTTCCTGATCATGAATATCAATAACCATGTTTCATTGTGAGTTGATTTAATTAAGTGTTTGATGTTCAGACATGTGTATGTACATTCTGTGTGGATCTTCTGGTTTATATAAAGTCTCTGCAAAGTGGTTCTTCTTTCCTAACTCGTTTCCTAGCTCCTTACAGCTTCTCATCTTTCCTTGAGCGAGGAACAGTGGTTGGGAAAGAGATTCTTCTTCTCTCTACTTGATGTCATCACCACAAGATGGCCGTGTTTGTATCAGAGACTTTTTAGTTTCATGTTTGTAAAACCAGAGGAAGTGGAGACGTGTTGTCCAGTTTAATTTAGTTCCAGAGAAACAGATCAAATATCAAAACATTCATGAATAGACACAGAAAAAAGTTTTAGTGGAAACGCTGTTAAATTCATTGACAAAAGACTGAAGAGAGAAAAGAATAAATAAATCAAACATGATCTCAGTTCGAGGTCCAAACTGTCAGAATCATACTTATAAATTAAGAAAGAGCAGAAATCAATTAATGGCATAAATTTGTAAAATTAAGTTAAATTCATTTCTTTTTCAGGATTAAATTCTGAAAGGTTCCCAGAGTCAGATCTCATTGTCCTGTGCAGTCGTCTGGTTGGTCTCTAGTCCAGTGGACTCGTCTGGTTGGTCTCTAGTCCAGTGGACTCGTCTGGTTGGTCTCTAGTCCAGTGGACTCGTCTGGTTGGTCTCTAGTCCAGTGGACTCTGGAAGATGAGTCTGATGCAGCCCAGGTCCCCGCCCAGCGGCCGGATGCAGAACGGGCAGGCGGCCTGGAAGGCGTGCGTCCCGTGCGGCAGCCGGATCTGACCCCAGTACGCCGCGGTCCTCTGGGAGCAGACGTGTCCGCAGGGGACGAAGGCGTGAGTGGGGGGTTCAGCATCCAGATAGAACCCCGCCTCGCAGCCCAGCCACAGCGGCACATAGGGGCCCTGCGCCCGGCACATGGGGCACTCCCTCTCCTGACATGCCGCCTCCACCTCGGGGTGGCGGCGCCCCCCCCAGCCGTGGTAGCCGTGCACGTGGCCGCAGCGCAGGTAGGCCCAGGGCTGCTTCTCGTCCAGGACGTCTCTGCGGCGCAGGCTGGGGAAGGCGAGCGTGTTGAAGCCCACAGGACACTGCGGCCGCCCGGCGTTCAGCTCCTGCCGCAGCGCCTCCAGGTGGTTGACGGTGGGGGTGTGTGCCAGGCCCTCAGCTGTCCGCCACAGCAAGGTGGCGCCGCACAGGTCGATGAGCGACCCGTCCACCAACTCGTTGGACTCGGAGGAAACCTGAAGACGAGATGGATGAAACGTTACAACCTTGAGGCCTCGTCCACACGAATACAAGTTACTGTAAAAACAGAAATGAGGTCGGTTCAGATCTTGATCAGTTGTGGGTTAATGGGGAGAAAAATTCTGCCTGAACGTCTCTACAGCTGGAGGAGAACGGTGGGATTCTCTGACTCTATGTGACAGGGTTCAATTGATCAGTTTTCTGTATCACACGTTATTTAGAACTTTTCCTCTGTGAGATTCGCTGGTGTCTGTTGGTGCTCAGTGTGTCCCTCACCGTCTTCCCTCTCTGCTGAGCTGACCTCGTCTCCCGCAGCGTGAGGGCGTGGCCGCAGACGGAGATCTCCCTCCACAGGCCGGGTCTGGAGTCCTGGCTGAAGCCGTGACGCGGGTGCATCACCAGGACGCCATTGGTGGTCAGTCCGTCCATCTGGCCGTCCGGCATCCTCCACTTGGCCGCCCTCTCCTGGGAAAATATGTTTTTATGTTTAATGCTTTTATTTTTAACAGAACAAGTTATTTGTAATTACATGGAACACAAGCAACGACCGGCAGCACCGGTGTGATGGGCCTACCCCGAGGAAGATGTTCTTGGAGGAGTCGAAGCCGGCAGCGTAAACCCGTGCAGAGTACGGCGGGTTCCTTTGGCAGATGATGCGGCACGCAAAACGGGAAATCGTGCTCTGAGCCGCCGGCTGGGCGAGGGCCTGAGCGCCGGGCACCATGTCCGTCACCACAAAGTCGATGGGATTCTCCGTAGAGCGTCCGATCTGTGATCAGAGAAACCACGTTTCACGAGACAGGTAGCAGGACAAATCAAAGAGAGCGAGAATCAGAACTTTATTTAAATTCCTTTTTTACCCTTCAATTCATCACGTATTGTTCCTCATTTGTTTATTTTGCCTGAGACTGAATTCACAGTAGAATCAAGACTGAGACGAGTATTATCTGAATCCAGCAAAGAGGACAGGTTTGTTTTAGGACAGAAAATATCTCTCAGCGATGATGAAAACCCAGAAACCAAATCCTCTGTGTCTCCAACGATCTGCAGCCGCGTGGAAAACATTTCCAGTTCAGCTGTAATTTAGTAAATATGTGAAACACGTTCTTTTTAATAATTTCTAAGTTAACATTAATTGAGTGAATCAAAAGAGAGATACGGTAAAGAGGATGAATCTCAGTTTGAGATGTCAGCTGTTCTTTCAGGAAGTTCTTCTTGCTGGGTTAACCTGACCCTGACCCTATTCTAGGTGGAGATCTGGTTGGAGGATACAGACCTGGAACATGTCTGTGTTGCTGTCCTGGGTGTACTCCACCACCACCGTCTGGGCCCGGGACAGAGTGTAGGAGATACTGTGCTGCTCCTTGTTGCTGACGGCCTGAAACACAGGAGACATCAACAGATTAAAGAAACATGGTGAACTCCAGCCTACATGTCTGAGGTGGATGACGGGTGGATGATGGGGGGATGATGGGTGGATGACAGATGGATGACGGGTGGAGCTGCTCTCACCTTGGTGGCCTGGGTGGAGCAGGACGTGTGGACGGTGTTGGGTGGATGATGGGTGTATGACGGGTGTATGATTGGTGTATGATTGGTGTATGATGGGTGTATGACAGATGGATGGATGATGGGTGTATGATGGATGACAGATGGATGACGGGTGGAGGAGCTCTCACCTTGGTGGCCTGGGTGGAGCAGGACGTGTGGACGGTGCTGGGTGGATGATGGGTGTATGACGGGTGTATGATTGGTGTATGATGGGTGTATGACAGATGGATGACAGATGGATGACAGATGGATGACGGGTGGAGCAGCTCTCACCTTGGTGGCCTGGGTGGAGCAGGACGTGTGGACGGTGCTGGGTGTATGATGGGTGTATGACAGATGGATGGATGATGGATGACAGATGGATGACAGATGGATGACGGGTGGAGCAGCTCTCACCTTGGTGGCCTGGGTGGAGCAGGACGTGTGGACGGTGCTGGGTGTATGATGGGTGTATGATGGATGGATGGATGATGGATGACAGATGGATGACAGATGGATGACGGGTGGAGCTGCTCTCACCTTGGTGGCCTGGGTGGAGCAGGACGTGTGGACGGTGCTGGGTGTATGATGGGTGTATGACAGATGGATGGATGATGGATGACAGATGGATGACAGATGGATGACAGATGGATGACGGGTGGAGCTGCTCTCACCTTGGTGGCCTGGGTGGAGCAGGACGTGTGGACGGTGCTGGGTGGATGATGGGTGTATGACAGATGGATGGATGATGGGTGTATGATGGATGACAGATGGATGACGGGTGGATGACGGGTGGAGCAGCTCTCACCTTGGTGGCCTGGGTGGAGCAGGACGTGTGGACGGTGCTGGGTGGATGATGGGTGTATGACGGGTGTATGACAGATGGATGGATGATGGATGACAGATGGATGACGGGTGGAGCAGCTCTCACCTTGGTGGCCTGGGTGGAGCAGGACGTGTGGACGGTGTTGGGTGTATGATGGATGGATGGATGACAGATGGATGACAGATGGATGACGGGTGTATGATGGATGACAGATGGATGACGGGTGGAGCTGCTCTCACCTTGGTGGCCTGGGTGGAGCAGGACGTGTGGACGGTGCTGGGTGTATGATGGGTGTATGATGGGTGTATGACAGATGGATGGATGATGGGTGTATGATGGATGACAGATGGATGACAGATGGATGACGGGTGGAGCTGCTCTCACCTTGGTGGCCTGGGTGGAGCAGGACGTGTGGACGGTGCTGGGTGTATGATGGGTGTATGACAGATGGATGGATGGATGACAGATGGATGACGGGTGTATGATGGATGACAGATGGATGACGGGTGGAGCTGCTCTCACCTTGGTGGCCTGGGTGGAGCAGGACGTGTGGACGGTGCTGGGTGGATGATGGGTGTATGACAGATGGATGGATGATGGGTGTATGATGGATGGATGGATGACAGATGGATGACAGATGGATGGATGATGGGTGTATGATGGATGACAGATGGATGACGGGTGTATGATGGGTGTATGATGGGTGTATGACGGGTGTATGATTGGTGTATGATGGGTGTATGACAGATGGATGGATGATGGATGACAGATGGATGACAGATGGATGACAGATGGATGACGGGTGGAGCAGCTCTCACCTTGGTGGCCTGGGTGGAGCAGGACGTGTGGACGGTGCTGGCTCTCACACCGTTGGCTCTGTTCCTGCGACTCAGAGCGAAGCCACTTCTCCGACGGCTCTTGTCAGCGCAGGTCAGAGAGCCGTTACATCTGAGGACATGACATCACACTGCTGGTTACTACCGGGGGGGGAGTTGAAATCATATCATATAAAAATATGATATGATTTCGATATCAAACCAATATGGAAAAGGCATTTTACAGCTTAACCATAAACTTCAATATGATATGTGCAAAACCGTTAAAGTTTTGTTTTTATATTAGATTTTGTTCATATCTCATATTGATACTTCACATTGATAATGTTTATTTCACTATTCTCTCTGCTCCTGTAACAAAGTACATTTCCCCATATTGGAACTAATACAGTTTATCTCATCTTACCTTAACAACAAATAAGAAGGAAACCCAATTACAAACAACATATTAAAAATTAATTACCTTTCTGCATTGTTTATTCTGTCAAATTAAAGTTTTAATTACACCGAAAATAAATGTATGAAAGACTCGTATCAACCAAACGATGAATCTGTACGGATCTATTTCCACATTGAGCTTTTCTCTGAACTACATTAAAGATTAAAAGAGTTAGAAGCCTTGCTTTTCACAAACTATAAGGTTCTTTAAATTTAAACTCTCTCAGTTTCTCTCCCCTGACTTCTGAATTCCACATGTGACCACGAGGCCACAGCAGCTTCCCTCACTTCCCTCTTTCGTCTCAGCGGCCTAACACAACCTCTGGATTGGATTTCACTCAGTGCATAAAGAACAGGATCTGCTTCATCACTGTACTGATTCTGATTTAAACATGTCAGAACAAAGAGAAGTTGGTTTTAAAGGTTTGTCGACTCCAGTGAGTCTGGACATCGACATCACGAGTCCAGACGAGTTCTATCTGCTTCATATCTGACGGACGGGAAACTAATCACACAACTTCACACATGTTCAGAAAAAGTATAAAGACTTTCTGTGTAATCATCATCTTCTTATTCACCTGAAATATTCAACTGAATCACTTCATGATTCTTTCACACCTCGCTCGGTTTAGACTTTTCAGTTTAGTCTGAACCTAAATATCAGGTGTGAAAGTTTCCTCAGAGCACGGTCAGACTAGTGTGGAGTACTGTGGAGTACTGGAGTACTGTGGAGTACTGGAGTACTGTGGAGTACTGCGTCTAAAGGTCCCGATGCCGTTAAATGTACCCAGTGAACCTCTCACCCCAGCAGTAGGAGCTCTCCATATTTGATGGGTCCTTTGGTGGAGGCGGGGGAGGTGGGGATGTTTTCCTGCCTGAGTGAAAACATCTGTGCGGCGATCTGGGAGGGGTCGCCCAGTGTCGCCCTCAGAGCGTCTCCATCAGCACACGTGAAAGACACGTCACCTACACACACAACAATAAAAAGTTGAACAACTTTGACTTCACATACACACAATCTGATAATTAAATGTAAAGTGAGTCGTTTCTCCTCACGTCATTTTGAATATTTAATTTAAAATGTCAAAACAGCTGCTGTGGCATTCACACAAAACACACACAAAGGCTTCAGCACAGCCTCACACATGAGTACGATACAAACACACACACACTGTCTTTGTGCTGGGAGCAACAGTGGCACACAATCTACGTATTGAGTGCAGAGCACTGAGTGAGGCTGTGAGGCGGCAGCGGCCAACTGGGCCTGATGTCATCATGCTTCACCACTGAAAACAATCCAATAATAACAATTATAAATAAATATATGTACATATTACTACACATCTCATAAACCATTGTAAATGATGATGGCTGATAATCTAAATCTCAAATGAATGGGATTGTTACTTCCTGAACCGAGCTGGTGAAAGGAAGAGTCCAGCTCATCCCATCCTGTTCTACTGGGACCGGTTCTGCTGGTCACCTCCTCAGGCTGCTGGTTACAGTCACGGCTGTGGCAGCACCAGTAGTTTCCTGTGAAACCTTTTAAAGCCTCGAGTGTTCTGTGTGTTTCCACATGTGACGTCCACGTCCGGAGGAAACCATGAACTCTCCCACTGCTCGGTTTCACCATCTGAACTCTGAAAATGATTGATTATTGAAAACACTGTGACTCGGGGAAGTGACTGACATCGAGCAGGTCCATGAACAGCGTCCCGGGGGAAACCCTGCAGCCGGCTTCAAGTTGAAGATATTTATAGTTGTGAGTATAATGAAAGAAAAGAGAGGCTCCTCCTCCTCCTCCCTCCATCAGGACCGGCTAGGCTCAGTCCCTGGAGACGAGAGGCAGTGGACAGACAGAGACTCACTGCCTGGGACTGGACACCAGGGAGGACGACTGGTCTCAAACAAACCCTCTGTTGTGAATGTCTTTCCTCTCGTGACGGAGACGTGACGGAGACGTGACGGAGACGTGACGGAGACGTGACGGAGACATGACCTCCGCCCACAGACTCCATCCGTCACTCATGGTTCCTGATCCACGACACAAAGCTCTTTGGATTTCAGCTTCTTCTTCAACCTCGAAGGGAAGAGCTTCGTTTGTTATGGTGACGCCCACTCTGCCTCCCACTCGTCAGATTAGCATGGATCTGAATCTGAATTCAGTTCTGACTCCATCATTGACGTGGACTTCATGTGTGAGACAAAGTGAATCAATGTGTTGACTCTGACTGTGTCGTCCCACTGGTTATTATTACCCATGATCCTCTGCTTCCTGAACCTGAAGACCTGCTGCTGTAACAAATCCACCAAACTGATCTGAAGTCTTGATGTTTTAAAAGGTTCCTGCTGAATATTGGAGATAAACTCTGGTTTTAATAACTTCAGAGGGGTTTTGAGCTGATCTCGGTTCAGCTTCACTCTTCAACTGGAGCTGGTTGTGTCTGTGACTCTGAGTCAGTTGTTCTCTCAGGAGATGGAACCACCAGATTATTCAGATTGGGGTCCAGATTGAAGCTCATTAACCAAATGAACCAAGATGACACACGGTCATTAATGTTTGGATAAGAAGATGAGAAGCTTCGTGGAGGATTTCACTGAAGATCAATTTCATAAGAAGAGTTAGTTCTTCAACATTCTGTCATCGCAGAGGTTTCCTCAGAGCTTTGTGACGATTAGAATCAGACTCAGACTCTTACAGTGAAATCACTAAGTGTTTTGCTGTTATTTCAAATGTATGATTGTAAGAAAGACGAGGTGTGTGTGACACTATTCAATCACTGATGGATTCCATCTCCTGATTCATTTTCTGAGCAGATAACAGCTTTAAAAACAGGCCCATGCCCATTATGCCTTGGAATGAAGGGTCCTGCTTCCATCCACCCCCTCTCTCCAGGGCCGGGGCAGCGCCTGGCGGGTGGAGAGCGGGGTCGGCACGCTGCGAGACGACAGTTGGACAAGACGGAAGAAAGTTTGGGTTTCAAACGACAAAGGCAGCGTCTGCAGGGACAGATGCTCCTGCTGGACGGGGAATGCTAATCAGTTTGTGTGGCCTGAACAAAAGAGACCAGCTGGACTGCAGAGACCCAGGAGGACCGGCCTGTCAACCACAACCACTGCTTCATGCACACACACAGACTCACACACACAGACTCACACACACACACACCACACACACACACACACACAGACTCACACACACACACACACACACACACACATACACAATAATCAAAGTGTAATTACTTGGTTTAAGATGTGTAATTACTCTTTATATAGATAACAGCAAACTTAAAATCCAGGAATTGAAGGAAACACTACAGGAGTATTTTGGGATACTACACAACATACATTCAGTCAAAGTATAACTGTGTGTATTATTTCATTACATGTGTAATGTGATTAAATAACTATCTTTAAATCCTGAATTCAACATCACACACTCTTCATGTAGAATCATCACAGGGAACTGGAGTGTTAAAGTTGAGTGAACAAAGAGAAACAATTAAAACAATTAACACATTATAAGTTAAATACACTTATATCAAATAAAATGGAGACAATGAACACAAATGAGCTCAAATCTCTTTAAAACACAACAGTTCAGTGTTGAAATGATCAACGTGGGATTGTTGTGAATGTCTAAGATTAAAATAACAGATGACTCGTTTCAGTGAAGTTGAATTAAACCGGTTTCACACTTTGAACTGGTTGAGCTTCAATTTTCACGTGAAGACAAACTGGTTTGAAATCAACTCACAGAAGTTCGGAGGCTCCTGGTGCGAACGTCCCGCTCACCGATGAGCTCACCGATGAGCTCACCGGCCTCTGAGCGCTGAACCGGACTCGGTGTTAAAAACGTCACCGGGACTTTGAGCGAGTTCTCTTCGGTCAAACGTTAAATTCACAACAAACCCGGTGAGCTTCAGCTTCGACTCAGAACCGGACTCTGATAGGCTGATCCTCACACGCTTACCCTTACAGCGACCAATGAGCGCGCTTCACCACCGACTGCAGCCAATCAGAGGCAAGGAAAGGGCGGTTCCTGAAAGACGATGATTGAGCCTCTTCCTCCCAAATCTTTTCAAAATAAAACAAGAAAGTGCAGCAGAGGCATTTCAAAGTCAAGCAATTAAAAGAGTTGTGATATTTCCAGATATTTATCAGTTAGTAAAAAGTACAAAAATTCAGTAATATATACTATATATACTATAGTAATAGTATTACCAAGTGAATATACTATCTGTGTAACCCTTGAATTCCAGACTTTGATAAAGTGAAAGTACAAACGTGTTAAAGTCCAAGTTTAATAGACAGAGACGGGCAGCCTTACATTGGCTTTATATTCACAAAGACAATAATACTAAAATCTGATGGTCACTCTCGGTGACTTGGCTGTTAAATCACTTGGTGCATGGATGCCTGGTTTTTAAATATAGTTCATGGCCTCCCCCGTTCCGGATGCATCCAACTCACTCCAGGGAAGTGGAACTTGTTTTGCCGTCTTGCACATCTCGATAAAAAGCTGGAAACTAAATACACCCAGAGTGGATCTTTCTATTAACATTTAATTTGGTCAAATTTAAAATATTACAGGAACCTTACTGAATATTAGGAAGCTGTTTGTAATGCACAATTTAACGCTTTACTTTGATGTGAGCCTGCATTCAGCACGTAGGCCACTGGGGGCAGCGCAGCGACCTGTGAGCAGCTCTGTGATGGAGTGTGATCACACCCCCAGCAGCTCAGTGGACTGCAGACAGAAAATTGTGGCCAGACTTTTATGGGCTCATAGTTTTAAAGTGTTTTCACTGCAGCTCAAAGCAACGCTGAGGAGATGAGACTCAACCAGAGAAATAAAGACGTGAAACAAAGCAGATAACTTTAGGATGGTGAATAAACTTCTCTGCCAGCTGCCAAGTGCCATCTTTTATTTCACTTAGTCATTTAATCCATTGTTGAGATACAATATTAAAGATAATGCAGCTTTAAATTAAAGCTTAACTGATGTGGGGAGGAAATAACTCTTTGTCGTGTGTGTTCCTAACTGACAGGTGTCTTTCTCTCCAGTGCTATCACCAGCGCAAAGCATTCTGGGAGTGACCCAGTTGCTTCGTCACTGACCAGACGAGCGTCCACCTTCTGAAGCTCATTACTGGCTTCCCCTGGAGGAGGTCAAAGGTCAAAGTTACAGATTTTTCCTCTATTTAGTAAAGACGCATCATAAACTATATTTTCTTTTCTTCCTTCAACTCCTGGACGTCAGTGACACAGTGACACATGTCGGACTGCAGTGACTCCTCAACTTCAACACAACTCAGCTTGTAAAGTGCAACATTAAACTTATGGATGTTTGACACAGCAACGAGCAGAACAACGTCACGTCAATTCTCAAATAACTTTAGGTGTCACATTCAACGTGCGACTGATTAACTGCTGTTTTTTTTTAAAGACCACACAAGTCACATAAAATCACTTCCTGTGAAAATAATGTGTTATCATGGGAGAACACAAAAAGCCAGTGGAACACAAAGTTTTATGTTCGTCCAGAAACAGGAATAAAACAACTTCAGAGCAAAACAAAAATGTGTTTGGACTTAATTCTTTATACCTACGAGTCAAGTGCACCAAATAAAAGTCCACTTTAGGATTGTTAATGTTTATAAAGCTGCATATTTATTTTAAAAGTGTCTTTGCAAGGTTCAGTGAATGTTTAATTCATTTTATTATAATACTGGCATTTCTTTTTTAAATACATACATTCTTTTTTACCTTTTGTCCTGTGGAAAATATTTCTTAAAGATTATAGGTTTGCAGACCTTGGAGATTTATTGAATTATGAATTATAATTGATGTGATTATTAGCATTTGAACAACTTGGAGCAAAACTCTACTGAGCTGAAAAACGTTTGTTTCATGATCACTTTCCTCAAACTGTGTGTTGCTGCAGCTCCTCTTTTCAGCCTCTGTCTGAAACACTTGGTTTTACCCCCCATAAAGCCCAATCTGCTCTGATTGGTCAACAACTCCCAGTATATGTAGGAAATGTCCATAATCTATTTTAATACGAAATTCCACTGTCTACCAACACTTCCATCTCCCATTCCCTTCTCACCCCCCCAGCAGGTTACCCAGCAGAGCAGGGCCGGATCCTGTGGGTGGGTGGGTTGGTGGGGGTGGGGGGGGGGTGGAATGCTGGTCTGCCATGGCCCCTCCCTCTCAGGCTGCACGTACACACACACACACACACACACACACACACACACACACACACACACACACACACACACACACACCTAACACACACATGTGTTTGTTATTGTGTGTGTCTGTGTGTGTGTTAGGTGTTTAAACGTGAGTCTGTCAAGCAGCTGGTGATGAAACCAACTGAAAGGTCTGCACCTCATGACCTGTGTGGAATCATTTCACATGTTTCCTGTCACAGCTCTCACCACAGACAGGTGTAGGACCCATGTGTGGGCTGATGAATATTTTCGTATATGATCTATTTATTGCTGCCTCCAGTTTGACCTAAAAAATATGAAAGTAGGTCTGAGCGTGTTGTTTTAGAGTTTGTGGTTTATAGACCTTTCAGTTATTCTCATTTCGATCCTTAGATACACACGTCCAAATGGTACACATGGTGATTTGGGGAAACATAAGCGACATAAAGTCACACAATTAATAATTAACCATACGAATGAATAAGTCATTCAACATTTACTGTGTATTTGTTGACCAAAGTAGTAATTACAAAGTCAAACTTTGCTCTCACAACATCTAATCTTCACTAAACCTCATGTATGATCCTGAATATAAAGATGGAAAACATGACAGCGACCCCCAAAGTGAAGCCAAATGATATCTGTCTCTCTCCCGGTGGCTGGCTGCTTACAGTTTCAGTTGAGGAGGATTCAGGTTTGGTGGTTTGTCACACTCTGTAAAATGAATCAATTCACAGTTATTACAAACCACAGTTTAATCTAACACCATCAGACTCAGCAGGCCTGTAAGTGTAAAGCGGAAGGTGTTTAACAGTTTAAATTTATCTTTCTCTTACAGAATCTGTCTTTATTCTCAGACTCTTCTGTGTTGTAGGTAGACGTGTCTGTGATGTGACTGAGTTTCATCTTGTGCACATTATTTATCTGTGGAGGTTTTTCTTGTTTGAAGTCACAGACGAGAGCAGCAGCTACTATGAGTGTAACTGCAGCAGCCAGTGGATTTGTTGTCCTTCTTCTCACTGTGACAGGTACTGTACCTCTACATTCATGTTGTCACTCTATTTTACACTCTGACTTCTGATTCACCTGAAGTGAGTTTGAGAAAGAAAGTTAAAAATATAAATGAACCATTCATTCATTTTCAGATCACCACCTGTAAAGTGATGCAGAAAGAAAATATATGAAGGAATTATCATCAGTATTATTTTGTATCTTTGTTTAGAAGTTTCTATCGTCTAGAGCTTATAATATTACAGAGGCTGAAACATATTATTATATTTATTATAGTTATTATTATCATCATGACTGAGTTCCTCTCCTCTCGATGCAGGACTTGTCATCAGTGTGTGGAGTCATTAGTTGAAATGCTATGGAATGCTGCTCATGGAAATGTGTTTCTTTTCTACAGAAAGTAAAAAGTAAACTAAGTGTTCTCTGGTGTGGTTATGAATCTGATTCTCTGTGTTACAGTGGTACAGTGTGAGAATGGCTGGGATGTGAGTTACACTTCTACTGAGATCTGTGCCGTCAGAGGATCAACAGTGGACATTACCTGTACCTACACATACCCATCCACAGTTAATAACCATGATACTACAGTTCAGGAACCTTTCTGGTTCATTAAAGAGAGTAATGGGATTCACGTTGATCTAAGGACTGATCCAGAGTATTCAGGTCGTGTGGAGAATCTCTGTGGAAACAACAAGTGCACTCTGAGAATCTCTAACCTGAGAGAGAGAGACTCAGCTGTGTACAAGTTCATGTTCACAACAAACCAACCTACTGGGAGTTTAACTGGTTCAGCTGGAGTCACTCTGTCTGTCACAGGTAACATTTACATCTGAACATTCATTCATTTATTTCCTACATCTTGTTTGGTTCACTTGAGTGTGTGTGTGCACTTTTATATGCATGTGTGTGTTGTCAGTTTGGACTAAAATGAATTCCTTATTCTCACACACAGATTTGCATGTGCAGGTGAGAGGATCAGTGAAGTATGACTCTTTTACTGGGCAGTGCTCATGTGTCAGAGCAGTTGTCGTCTTCCTGATCATCTGAACTACGTCTGGTACAAGAATCAACAGAAGAGGAAGGAAGGAGCATCTTATACAGATTATTTTCATCTCTACAGACAGAGTTTCCTGTGCTGTTAAAGGACTCGAGGATTTCCGCTCTCCGTCAATGTGTGAGTTTAATCTACAGTATTTCACTAACAGCACCATCTGCTGGAGTATTTGAGATAATGCATTGTACCATAACTTCATGTGTCTTTAAATACTTTTTTCTGCATGGGCACATTGAACTCTTGGGATACTACTGTAACTACTGATAAACTAGTGTAGTACTAGTACTAGTATTCTGCTTGTGTAAATAAAGATGGAAGACATGACTGCTCCCCAGAAGTGAAGCTAAAGCATTGTGATCGCCCCCTGGTGGCTGGCTGCAGTATAGAACATACATCCTGTCTCCTCCATGTTAGTGGGAAGGACATGGACCAAACTAAAAAGTCAAATACATTTTTCTCAAAGATGGTTTCTGTCATTTTAGGTCGTTCTTATCACACTCTATTGTTCATGTTTATCATAAGTTTGGTTTTAATTTGTTATTTGATGAAATTAAATTAGATTAAACTTCATGATTGACAGCTGAGGCTGACTCAGGATTGGTCGAGCTCATATATGGGCGGGACCTTGATACTGTGGCTCCTCCTCCGGATCACTACTGTGCAGACTGTGGTTCCAAATGTGAAAGATGGCAGCGTTGGTATCCAGGATATTTTGGCTTCATTTCTGGAGAGTGGGAGGAAGTGGAGACGTGTCGTCCATCTTTGATCGACTCTGCATAAAAGACACAGATCATTTCCTCCATATTGTCCAGTTTGCTCCATTATAAGAGGAACTTATACAAGGTCCCTCATGTTCCTCACCTCCAACAGTGTGTTTCTCCCTCACACTGAAGTCTAAAGGGAACTTCACTGTGTTTTATGTGAACTGAAAGTTTCCTCATCTTGGCATCGTCATCATCTTAAAATGAAAACCTGCCGACTGGTGATTCACCAGAGAAAATACATGAAGTTAGTTTTATAAATGTATAAGTTTATCTTCTGATTCTCTGATGTGCTCTGTGTTACAGTGGTAGGAGTCAGATTGACTGGGGTGTGAGTTACACTTCTACTGAGATCTGTGCCTTCAGAGGATCAACAGTGGACATTAACTGTACCTACACATACCCATCCAGGTTGAATCACCTTGATACTACAGTTCAGGAAACTTTCTGGTTCATTCAAGAGAGTAATGGGAATTACGTTGATCTAAGGACTGATCCAGAGTATTCAGGTCGTGTGGAGAATCTCTGTGGAAACAACAAGTGCACTCTGAGAATCTCTAACCTGACAGAGAGCGACTCAGCTGTGTACAAGTTCAGGTTCACAACAAACCAACCTGGAGGGAGTTTTTTTGGTTCACCTGGAGTCACTCTGTCTGTCACAGGTAACATTTTCATTAGAGTCAGTTTGAAATGTTAGTGTGTATGTTGAAATAAAATCACATGTGTGTTCACAGCCCCTCAGCTCCAGGTACATGTGAGGAGATCAACAGCCAATCCATCTTCTACCTGGACAGAGCTGACCTGTCACAGCAGGTGTCAGCTCCCTGATCATCTTTCCTACGTTTGGTACAATAACAATAAACCTGTTGGAAGAAAAAAATACTTTCACCTCCGACACTTTAATGCTGAAGACAGCTATCACTGTGCTATAGAAGGACAGGAGCGTTTCCCTTCTCCTACATTGGGTGAGTTTACTCCTCATGAAGCTGCAATAATGTGGAAGTAATTAAATTTAAACTTTTAACAAATAATACAGACAGTGTTTTGATTGTATTCTCCTCCTGTGTGTTAATATAAACTATCCTTCAGATGCTCCAAAGCCTCCCTCTGTGTCAGTGAGTCCCTCTGGTGAGATCATGGAGGGCAGCTCAGTGACTCTGACCTGCAGCAGTGATGCTAACCCAGCAGCTAAATACACCTGGTACAAGAGAAGTGGAGATAAACAAGTTCAACGTCTCAGTGAAAAGACACAATTTGTCCTCAGCTCCATCCGGTCGTCAGACTCTGGAGAGTATTACTGCACAGCTGAGAATGAGCTGGGAAGGAGTTCAGCAAACATCTCTATTACTGTGACATGTGAGTGAAACACAGGTTATGAAGTGAAGAGATATTGAATCTGTCCCACATATTTCCTTCACTGTGCACATTCACGTGACGAGCAAACAGCTCTCATCAGACAGACAGTGGTGAAAACAAAACCCTGCTCCTGTGCACGTCACACATACACCTCCCAGCAGGGGGAGCACTGGTTCATTAACAGTTTAAGAGACACGTCCACAAACAGGCCAATCTGAACAGGGCTCTTCACATGTTTTATTAGGAACAAATATGTCACGTTTAAGTCCACGTTACAAAGTGGACCATGGTTTGGTAATCTGTAGACAATCAGGGGCGTCTGGAAACAGCAGTGCAACAGGAAGTCATTTAGAAAATCGTCTCACTTAACAAGAAGAAGAATTTACCTGCGTCAGTTTCAGAATCAGAATCAGAAGGTATTTATTGCCAAGTAGGTTTACACGTACCAGGAATTTGCTCTGGTTATTGGTGTATACAATGAACATAGAAACATTAAACACAATAAATACAACACACAAAAGAAAAGCAATAATTTTTTTTTAAATATATATATATTTACTCACTATTTACTTATTTTTCTAATATTTATAGAACGTCACATTTATTTAGACATAAACATATCTAAATAAAAATATATAAAAGGTAAAAGATATAAAAAGTGAAGTAAAAGTGAAGTGCAAAATGCAAAACAGTGATCCGTGTCAAATTGCAATATGCAATGTAATGCAGTATAATATAATATAATATAATGTGCCTAAAGAGGGGATACAAGTCAGAGTCAGGGGGGGGGGTCCCGAGCCTTGTTGATAAGGCCAACTGCAGCCGGGAAGAAGCTGGTCTTGTGGAGGTTTTGGTCCTGATGGACTGCAGCCTCCTGCCCGAGGGAAGAACCTCAAAGAGTTTATGACCCGGGTGGGAAGGATCGGCCACAATCTTTAACAACCTTTCTGTTTTAATGACTCCAATCACCTGAGCACCTTTGACTTTAACACATCAGATATCATATATGTCCCCAAATATTAAACACAATGTCTGTCATCTGTTATCATCGTTCTGTTTCCACACATACAGACGCTCCAAAGCCTCCCTCTGTGTCAGTGAGTCCCTCTGGTGAGATCATGGAGGGCAGCTCGGTGACTCTGAGCTGCAGCAGTGATGCTAACCCAGCAGCTAACTACACCTGGTACAAGGAGAACCGAACTCTGCTTCAAGGACCAGAGGGCGTTTATCATCTCTCCTCCATCAGCTCTGGGGACAGCGGGGTCTACTCCTGCAAGTCTGAGAATCAGAACAGACTCAGCTCCACGTCTCTACACTTAGACGTCCAGTGTGAGTAGAAAACATCCACATGTCAATCAAACCCAGCATCTTACAGAAGGTTCCTGGGTCCGCCCCCTTATCTGGATTCACACCAAACTTTACTGAGTTCTTCTCTGACCCGTTCCTCATCCTACCTCCAAGTTTCATGCTAATCGACTCAGTAGTTTTTGAGTAATCTTACTTGAAATCAACAACAAACAAACACACAAACTGGGGTGAAAACATCTGTTGCTGCATAGCTACACACTATATGACTTCATTTTTCTAATCTCATAATGACGACATTCCCATCATATGATCATAGATAATTTTTCATGTATATAAGCTTCATGTCGTCTCTATAGTCCTATTAGAGGCAGGAATACAGCAGAAAAGCAGTTTTAAGGACTCACGATGCAAATCTCTAACTTCTTTGTGACATTACTTATAAGTCATCTTTCATCTTTCAACATCTCTATTACTGTGACATGTGAGTGAAACACAGGTTATTAAGTGAAGAGATATTGAATCTGTTCCATTCTTTGTCCTTTACATTTTTAATGTGCAGATATGGGTCGTTTGACTTCTGCCCCATAAATATTCACAGTCAGACCATCAGCAGCACAAAGAGGATCCACCCAGCGTCTGTTAAAACATCCATAAAGTTTTCACCATCCTCAGTAAACTTAAAAAGATATTTCCTTCACTGTTCACATTCACGTGATGAGCAAACAGCTCTCAGCAGACAGACAGTGGTGAAAACAAAACCCTGCTGCTGTACACATGTCACACATACACCTCCCAGCAGAGGGAGCAGTGGCTCTTTAACATTTTAAGAGACACGCCCACAAACGGGCCAATCTGAACAGGGCTCTTCACATGTTTTATTAGGAAGAAACTCTGTCTAATTGTGGAAAAGGGTCATAATATGTCACGTTTAAGTCCACGTTACAAACTGGACTATGGTTTGGAAATCGGTGGACATTCAGGGGAGTCTGGAAACAGTAGTGCAACAGGAAGTCATTGAGAAAAAACCTCTCACATAACAAGAAGAAGAATTTACCTGTGTCAGTTTAACAACCTTGCTGTTGTAACTCAGTGACTCCACTCACCTGAGCACCTTTGACTTTAACACATCATATCATATATGTCCCCAAATGTTAAGCACAATGTCTGTCATCTGTTATCATCGTTCTGTTTCCACACATACAGACGCTCCAAAGCCTCCCTCTGTGTCAGTGAGTCCCTCTGGTGAGATCATGGAGGGCAGCTCGGTGACTCTGACCTGCAGCAGTGATGCTAACCCAGCAGCTAACTACACCTGGTACAAGGAGGACGAGGACTCACCAACAGCATCAGGACAAATCTTCACCATCACTGATCTCACAGCTGAACATGGTGGAAAGTATCAGTGTGAGGCCCAGAACACACACGGACGTAGTAAGGCCACCTTACATCTGACTGTTGGAGCAGGTGAGTTAAACACTCTGACTTTTATAGCCTACACACACTCCTCCTTTTCATTGCACCATAACCTTAAACCATCAAAACTCAGGATTTCCAGATGTGTCACAGCTGTATATCAAGCACATCATGTTGTACATGAACAATACTGACTGACCAACAGCATCACCTGGCAAACTGAGTCATCAGTCTAACCACACTGCTAATGTCTCCTGTCTGTTGTCCAGGGAAGTCAGTGATGATCATGAATATCATCAGGTACACTCTGGTGGTCGTGCTGGTTCCAGTGCTGGTCTGGACTCTGTGGACGAGGTAAAACAAATCCATCAGTTCACCCTCTGCTCTTTAACTGTCTTCTTCAAATGTCTTCAAACACTAGTTTCAGTGTTATGAAGTTCATTTTGTCACATGTTGTGTTTGTTGTTGTTGTCGATCCAGGATGAAGAAAACTCAGAGCTTGAAATCAGAAGTGAATGAAGCTGTGGAGATGATAGAGGTGAGAGACAGTGAGGCCAGAAGAATGACTCCATATCACTGTTATCATCTCACTATGTTAGAGAAAGAGATAAAACATTTCTTGGATCAGCTACTTTGTCTGAATCTGCCCCAAAATGTAAAAGGTTCTTTCCATTGACCGTATATTAAAATGGACGTAGACTCTGGGTCTAGAAAGTGAAGTGAATGATCCATTTAGAGTCAAATAGACCATAAAGCACTGCAGGCATTGGGGCATGAATACTGTGTGATTGACAGCTAGTACTGGGTGCAGGTCACAGGTTTAAGTGGGCGGGCACTGTCCTTGGGCCCTGAGTCAAGCTCCACCCCCTCTCCTCCCTTCTGCTAACTTCTGGTTTCAAATAACCAAGATGGCGCTGGACAACATGTCAAAAATGGAGGCTTCAAAATGGCAGCTCACAAACCAATGGGTGACATCACGGCGTGTTGACACTTCTTTCTTGATCTATGTCTCGTCCTTCCACCAAGTTTTGTGGAAATCAGTTTCATCAGTTTTTGTGTAATCCTGCTGATGAACAAATAAACCAATGGACAGGGGGCGCAACTACGTTCAAACTGTTTTGAATGACCTGTGATTATTTGCAGGTTTCATGGATAAAGTCCAGTGAGGATTAATATTTTCTCATCTCTCCCCAATCAGTTGGACAACTGTCCTGAGTATGAGAACGATGCTGCTGCAGCACAGACAGAAGACACAGAGGAGCAGGAAGACCTGGTGTGAAGCATCAGGTCAGAGCCACTGGGACAAACACAACCAAGATGGACGACTTCAGAGAACATCCATATAAGAGAGTTTTACAGAAACCATAGTGTGTAGTTATTAAATATAGGAAATCTGTCCAAGCAACAAAATATCTGAGTGCAAGCGCAGAGTTTGAGCACAAGCAGAGCAAATCTTAGCACCAGCAGGAGCTGTGTGAGTGCAAGCGCAGGGGTTTGAGTTAAAACTCCACGAAATCTGAACGTGCAAGTCCAGCTCTCAATCTAAAAGACCACGCTTTTGAATAAAGAGGAAAACACCCGTACATTTCCTTTCTACTCACGGTTTCCTGTTTTCTTCTCTCCTCAGGTGCACTGTGATTGGTTGAAAGTATTTAAGAGGGAACAGGAAGTATCTCTCTTTCCATCCCCTATTCCAGCAGCAGCAGTTTGTACAGCATGACCTTTAGAGCAAGAGTATTGTTGTGTTGTGTCTTTTCTTTTTCTTTTCTGATGGGTCCAGTCGTCCAGTTTCCGCAGCTTTATTTCTGTGAGCTTTAGTTCTGATGTTGGTTTAGGTTGAAGGAAGATTCTCAGATCCTTCGACCCTTTGTGGGTGGGTGTGTTGGGTTTTCCTTCTTTTGTCCATTTTGCCGGCCTGTTGTTGAAGTTGTTGTCTTTTCTGCAATAATTATATTTTCTTTTTGCTGTTACCCTCTGAACTGTGTTGGACGTCTTGGTGATGAGCCTTTGAGGCTGTGGTAACACCACGTGACTCATCTTGTGTCTTATACATGATATTAATGTGCTTATTACATGGATAATGAATTATTATGTATCGTGATTTTATGATTCTTTCTTAAATAAATGTTGTTGGTCATTTGTTTTCACTCCTTATCTATTTGTTTGTTTGTTTTCAAAAGAATTACACCAGAAAACTAAAAACTGATTTTTCCTCAAACTCATCAAATTTGGGCAGGAATCCAGATAAAGGGGCGGAGCCAGGAGCCTGTTTGTACCACCTTATTTATTGTGAGACTGATGAAAACAGTCAGGATTATTTAGAGGACTTGTTTCTATGAGTGATTAAACTCTGATGCAACTTGATTGAACTGAGGGAGATGAATTGATGGAGGCTGGCATGTGCACACATTGACACAGGCCGATTTATAGTCGGGTTGCACGCACACATGCACGCAAGACACGCAACACGCCCCTTTCATGCCCTCTGGCGTCTTGCGTGCGTCTGCCAATTTTTCTAACTATACGACAAAGCGACGCGAGCCTCACGGAGCCCGCAAGGCTGTGATTGGTCTGCTTATTACATCCCGTCCGGAGTCTAACTTCCGGTTTCATGCCCCAGAAACCACGGAAGATTTAGAAGAACGAATATGGACCAAATAGAAGAGCGTTTGGTAGAAGAGATCCGAAAGTATGACCACTTGTATAACCCGTCACCAGTGGTGTACAAAATACTTGAAAGCCATACTTGAGTAAAAGTACAGATATCTTACCTGAAAGTGACTTTGGTAAAAGTAAAAGTCACCAGTCAGAAAATGACTTGAGTAGAAGTCTTAAAGTAGCTCATATTAAATGTACTTAAGTATCAAAAGTATCTGGTGTTGAAATGTACTTAAGTATCAAAAGTAAAAGTACAAGTATCAAATTAAAAATGTAAAGTGCTTTTTATAGTAGGCCTACACAGAAACAAAACAACCGAAATTGTTCTATTCAGACTTTATTTCAACTGATTTCAATTATTACGCGTGGCGTTAATCCCCAGAGCGCTGGCGCTTGCTTGTTCACATCGGACTCGCATTTCCCCACGCCGGTCATCCTGCTGATTCTGCTCCGTGATCACACACACAGCCCAGTCTCTCTTTTTACCTATATGACATGTGTGGCTGTAGGGGATGGGCAGAGGGGGACATTTAATAATGTGGTTGGTAAAAGTGTTAAAATTACAGAAGGTGAATACAGTATGGGATGCATATTTGATCATTTATATCATGTCAAATATTTCATGTATATCGTTTTAAATCATTTTTCAGTGTGTTTCCTTGACGCTCGCGTCAAGTGGAAAAAATAGACTCGACGCCGAAACGATCGCTTCACGGCGCTCGGCAGCCGCGGCGCAACGCCACGCTTCAGCGTCCGGTGTGTTCGGCACAACGATTTAACATGGGAGTGGATGGGAGCCAGAGGCTTGACGCTGCGCTTACGCCCGCTTCGCGCTTCCGCGTCCGGTGTGTTCCCGGCGTTACGGCGTTTCTCCCGTGCCGCCCTCAGGTTATCCTCAGCGAGACACCGTCGGTTCTCGCGCAAACACGCACAGTCCGGATAATCCAATCGCGATGAGAGACAATTATAATTATATTCAGATTTTAATTTGTAACGAGTAACGAGGTGTTCAATGAAAATGTAACGGAGTAAAAGTATATATTTTTTCTTTTAAATGTAGTGGAGTAAAAGTAGAAGTCCTGATGAATATAAATACTCAAGGAAAGTATAGATCCTCAAAAAAACTACTTAAATACTGTAACGAAGTACTTCTACTCCGTTACTTTACACCACTGACTGTCACTGACTGGAGGATTTGTCTGCCAGAAAAAGGCTCTGAGGAGCCGCAGTGGCGATGTAAATAAGGAGTCGACGAAGAAGAAGTCGTCTCTTCTTTGTGCGTTTTGTCTTTGACAAAACACGTTACTCCCCTAGTGTTCTGGCGGGGAATTAACACGCGCAACTCTTGGGGAACCATAAACCAAAACGAGTCCGTTGATGCGACTGCAGTTGCAGTGCTATAATTCGGCCTTAAAGAGGGCTTGAGCCACACCCCTTTCCTTCCTCGAGAGAAAGTGCCTTTTTTTAAATACATGAACATTATATTCCTGTTTCCTCACAGCTTCCCTGTCAAACAAATTTATGGAAATATAATAAAAAATCTAAATATAATTCAAAGTTTGGATCATTGATCAAAACAATAATTGTGAAGATGTCACTTTAGTCTCTGCTCTGCGTAGACGTGATATTATTCTGAGTTTGCTTTCATTATAAAAAGTGAAATGAAGTGTGTGTGTGTGTATAATTTATATATTCAACTTGTTGGGTTGCTCGTTATTAATAGATTTGCGAAATCCTGAACTCGACACTAAACAAAACCCAGAGATTCACACAACATCGTTTTATTCATATTTATTAACATGAGAAAAGTCGCCTCAGTCGGCTCAGACTCGGTCGTTTGCAGTTACAGCAACTTACTTCCTGCAAAGAATCAGGAGGGAGTTTGACCTTTGACCCTTTCAGGACCCTTTGATTTCACATTGAAACAGACTGTTTCCTGTCGTTCATCTTCCAGGAGAAGAAAATCCTTTTCACGTCTCTTCAAGGTGCAAATGTTTTTTCTTTTTTCCGTGAAGGCCTCAGTGGTCGAGGATCCGCAGGTTTCCTGAGACGATCTTGTTCTCCAGCATCGCTCCGGCAGGAATATCGATCCTGTCGCCGTGATTCGCGATGATGATGACGGTTCCCTGGTGAACGTGAAGACAAAGTTTGATCAAAAACACTGAAGATGGAATAAAGCGTGACATCAAATCATCAAACAGACAGAGGCGACAGCAGGTGGATTTTTCTTCTGCTTCATTTAGAAAAGATTAATTTTCAATCGTTTCAACATTGTTAAACGGCAACAAATAAAATTAAACATTATTTAAACTATAAGAGTTAAAGTGACGTTTGAAATGGTAAAGGAAAGTGAGGGAACGTTCTTGACCTTCAGGGAGACCTTGTTCCCGAAGGTGACGTCCCCGGACACCGTGAGGTGGTCGAGCTCCAACATGTCCGGGATGTTCTCGAATCTGGACAGAAACTCCTGAACCTGCAGGACGAAGAGACAAAACTTAGGGAAGACGTCTTAACAGTTTCACTCTTTACTCGATACTAACACATGTTCTATAACTGTGATAAAGAAAATCTTATAGCTAAACAAATAGTGACCAAACAGGATAATATCGTGGAAACATCAAACCGCTCTAGAATCTTAAACCATCATTGTAACCATGTAAACTGAGAAAGGCTTTGATCAGGATATTTAAATTATAATATCACTATAATGAAAACATTTAGTTCATAAGAACATGAAGAAATAAAAAGTTCCCTCAACATAAATAATCAGCTGATTAATCATCATGAAACTTTTTATCTCAATGACTCTTGACGACAGGATCAAATAATCTTTTTCTTGAACTAGCGAGAGAAGTGAAGCTGATCAGTGACTCAGCGTGGTCACATGACCAATGAGCCGTCACCGGACCTTGGTGAAGGAGCTGCCCAGCTTGACGTGGGGGGTGGTGGGGAACTCTCTCTTCTGGCTCATGGTGAGCGAGCCGGCGTCCAGGCTGTACAGGTTGGACATCACCAGCAGCAGGTCGGACGAGGTCTTCACCGGCAGGAAGCGGCTGCGCGGCACATTCACACCCATGGCGTTGTTGAAGCTCTTGATGGCGGCGCCCACCGCCGTCTCCAGCTGGATGACGTTCAGGCCGCCGTCCAACGTCTGGGAGAGATTCAGGGTTTAAGAGGACAGCAGGGAAACGGCAGCTTCAGATAATGTTTAAAAATGTTAAATCTCTTTTGCAACATTTTTAATTAAAGGACTTTTATTGTGAAAATAAAATGTAGACCTAAACGTTAAATTAAGTATATTTATTACTTTAGTCAATAAAACATCAGCAAACCCAACAATCTGTTTCCTTTTTCCAACATGACGACATTAAACTATTTAATTCATTTATTATTAAATCTCAATAGATAGATAATCAATCAATAATTGATCAGATTAGTTTTTAATCATAAAAACTGTCCACGTGACAAAGTACAAATCGTCTCTTTGGTGTGTAAACATCGATAAAGATCTAATATGGGTGTAGTATGATGACGTCATGATGATGGAGGCGTGGCTCACCTTGGGGTTGACGATGATCTCCAGGTCCAGCTGGTTCTTCTCCTGCAGCCTCTTGATGGCCGGCAGTGAGATCCACAGGTTGTTGGTGTTGAAGATCTTGAACTTGGTGACGGACTTGAACTCGTCCACGTGCGCCTTCGGGACCTGAGCGATCTCCAGCAGCCGCAGGTGGTCCTCATACTGGATCAGAGTCCCGCCCTGCACACAGGAAACAGGAAGCACTGAGAGGCGGCGCACAGAACAAACCCGGTGGCGTCCGATCCAACTCGCCGGCGCTGACCTTCACGTCGGCTCTGGTTTTGTCGGTGACCTCCATGATGAACTCGCAGCGCCGGTCGGCCGGCTGACTCATCAGGTGGTGGAGGATGAAGAGGTCCACGGTGGCACCCAGGTTGTCGATGTTGGAGACGAAGATGTACTCTTTGCCCTCGGCGAGGAGTCTGTCCAGCAGCCCCGAGTTGGAGAAGCTGGCGTAGACGTCTCCGTGACCCGGGGGGTACCAGGCCTCCGCGCTCTCACCACTCGTCCCCATGGTCCGGGCGATCGGCAGCAGAGACTCCTTGTTGATCCTCGGATACCTGGAAGGTTCACAGCACAGACTGTGACCTGTGTGTGTCTGTGTGTGTGTGAGTGTGTGTGTGTGTGTGTGTGTGTGTTACCTGCTCTGGTTGAACGTGTGTATTTTGACTTTGTAGTGTTTGTATTTCAGCAGAATCTTCTTCGTGTCTTCGTCTGTGTTGAACGAGTTCATCAGAACCAGCGGCACGTCGGTGTTGAAGGTTTTGTTCAGATGCTGAAAAACAAAACCACAACACAGAGTTCAGCTCGTTGTCCAGTGATGGGAGCGTCCCCCTGCGTCCTCCTGCGTCCCCCTGCGTCTCGCTGCGTCCCCCTGCGTCCCCCTGCGTCTCGCTGCGTCTCGCTGCGTCCCCCTGTGTCCCCCTGCGTCCTCCTGCGTCCCCCTGCGTCTCCCTGCGTCCCCCTGCGTCTCGCTGCGTCCCCCTGCATCTCGCTGCGTCCCCCTGCGTCTCGCTGCGTCCCCCTGCGTCCCCCTGCGTGACCCTGCGTCCCCCTGCGTCTCCCCTGCGTCCCCCTGCGTCCCGCTGCGTCCCCCTGCGTCCCCCTGCGTCTCTCTGTGTCCCCCTGCTTCCCCCCTGCGTCTCTCTGCGTCCCCTCTGCGTCTCTCTGCGTCCCCCTGCATCACCCTGCATCTTGCTGCGTCTCGCTGCGTCCCCCTGCGTCCCGCTGCGTCTCCCTGCGTCTCGCTGCGTCCCCCTGCATCCCCCTGCGTCCCCCTGCGTCTCGCTGCGTCCCCCTGCGTCCCCCTGCGTCCCCCTGCTACTCCCTGTGTCCCCCTGCGTCTCTCTGTGTCCCCCTGCGTCTCTCTGTGTCCCCCTGCGTCCCAGTGCGTCCCCCTGCGTCTCGCTGCGTCCCCCTGCTTCTCTGCGTCCCCCTGCGTCTCCCTGCGTCCCCCTGCGTCTCGCCACGTCCCCCTGCGTCTCCCTGCGTCCCCCTGCGTCTCGCTGCTTCTCCCTGCGTCCCCCTGCGTCTCGCTGCGTCCCCCTGCGTCTCGCTGCGTCCCCCTGCGTCTCGCTGCGTCCCCCTGCGTCTTGCCACGTCTCCCTGTGTCCCCCTGCGTCCCCCTGCGTCTTGCCACGTCCCCCTGCGCCCCCCTGCGTCCCCCTGCGTCTTGCCACGTCTCCCTGTGTCCCCCTGCGTCCCCCTGCGTCCCCCTGCGTCTTGCCACGTCCCCCTGCGCCCCCCTGCGTCCCCCTGCGTCCCCCTGCGTCTTGCCACGTCCCCCTGCGTCCCCCTGTGTCCCCCTGTGTCCCCCTGCGTCCCCCTGCGTCCCCCTGCGTCCCCCTGCGTCTCCCTGCGTCCCCCTGCGTCTCTCTGTGTCCCCCTGCGTCTCCCTGCGTCTCTCTGTGTCCCCCTGCGTCTCCCTGCGTCTCCCTGTGTCCCCCTGCGTCCCCCTGCGTGACCCTGCGTCCCCCTGCGTCCCCTGCGTCTCGCTGCGTCCCCCTGCTTCTCCCTGCGTCCCCCTGCGTCTCGCTGCGTCCCCCTGCGTCTCGCCACGTCCCCCTGCGTCTCGCTGCGTCCCCCTGCTTCTCCCTGCGTCCCCCTGCGTCTCCCTGCGTCCCCCTGCGTCTCTCTGTGTCCCCCTGCGTCCCCCTGCGTCTCTCTGTGTCCCCCTGCGTCTCCCTGCGTCCCCCTGGGTGACCCTGCGTCCCCCTGCGTCTCGCTGCGTCCCCCTGCGTCTCTCTGTGTCCCCCTGCGTCCCCCTGCGTCTCTCTGTGTCCCCCTGCGTCTCCCTGCGTCTCCCTGTGTCCCCCTGCGTCCCCCTGCGTGACCCTGCGTCCCCCTGCGTCTCGCTGCGTCCCCCTGCGTCTCCCTGTGTCCCCCTGCGTCCCCCTGCTTCTCCCTGCGTCCCCCTGCGTCTCGCTGCGTCCCCCTGCGTCCCCCTGCGCCCCCCTGCTTCCCCCTTGCGTCCCCCTGCGTCCCCCTGCGTCTCCCTGCGTGACCCTGCGTCCCCCTGCGTCTCGCTGCGTCCCGCTGCTTCCCCCTGCGTCCCCCTGCGTCTCTCTGCGTCCCGCTGCGTCCCCCTGCGTCCCCCTGCGTCTCTCTGTGTCCCCCTGCTTCCCCCTGCGTCTCTCTGCGTCCCCCTGCGTCTCTCTGCGTCCTCCTGCGTCACCCTGCATCTTGCTGCGTCTCGCTGCGTCTCCCTGCGTCCCCCTGCATCTCCCTGCGTCTCGCTGCGTCTCCCTGCGTCCCCCTGCGTCTTGCTGCGTCTCGCTGCGTCTCCCTGCGTCTCGCTGCGTCCCCTGCGTCCCGCTGCGTCCCCCTGCGTCCCCCTGCGTCCCCCTGCTACTCCCTGTGTCCCCCTGCGTCTCTCTGTGTCCCCCTGCGTCCCAGTGTGTCCCCCTGCGTCTCGCTGCGTCCCCCTGCTTCTCTGCGTCCCCCTGCGTCTTGCCACGTCCCCCTGCGTCCCCCTGCGTCTCCCTGTGTCCCCCTGCGTCCCCCTGCGTCCCCCTGCGTCTCTCTGTGTCCCCCTGCGTCTCCCTGCGTCCCCCTGCGTCTCCCTGCGTCCCCCTGCGTCTCCCTGTGTCCCCCTGCGTCCCCCTGCGTCTCTCTGCGTCCCCCTGCGTCCCCCTGCGTCCCCCTGCGTCCCCCTGCGTCCCCCTGCGTCCCCCTGCGTCTCTACCTCGATCTGCTGCACCGTCAGGTCCAGGAAGGTGTTCTCGCTGCGGACGCTGATCAGACTCTTGGGACCCTTGCAGCCCATACTGGTTCCCAGTCCACCGTTCAGTTTGACCACAGCCAGCTTGTTGAGGCTGGAGGCGATGTCCTCAGGGAGACCTTTAGCCCTGATCTTCTCGTAGGGCTGGATCTGACGGGCGGAGAGAGGACACAGATCAGTGCGTGAAAAGACACAAACTGAAAAACAATTTAAACAATTCTAATAATATTTGAATGTGAATAATGTTCTGTTGTATTTTTGTGTTTTAGTCAAATCGACCAGAAACAACTTCATCATCAAATCAACAGATCCTGGGGATTTTTAATTTGTCTTTTTAGTGATTTTAGAAGTTAATTTCTAAATCGAAATAAAAAAGTCATATTCATAGAACAGATTTGTTTGTGTGATGTGGAGCTCGATGAATTGAAGTGTTTGTTCTTCGCTGAGCTCGACTGAAAGATGTTACATTATTAGATCATTAAAGGTAAAGGTCACGGTTGACCTGTGACCTTTACCGACGTGTGTCTGTGTCTGTTTGTGTGTGTTTGTGTCTCTGTGTGTGTGTGTGTGTGTGTCTGTGTGTGTGTGTCTGTTTGTGTCCAGCAGTGTCCAGAGTCCCACAGGAGACAAATGTCACCTCCCTAAAACCAGACTTCGAATGTTGCAGCAGTCGAACTATTCTTAGTCCTTAACCTTCACTGGGCCTGAGAATGTGTGTGTGTTTGTGTGTATGTGTGTATGTGTGTGTGTGTGCGTGTGTGTGTCTCTGTGTGTGTGTAGGGGGGTGTGTGTGTGTGTGTGTGTGTGTGTGTGTTGTGTACGTGCTGGTCAACACTTTTCTCTGAGCTCAGGTCTGGTTTCTGCAGCAGCTGCCTCATTTAAAGGAGCAGTCCGTGGAGAGGCTTGTTTGAAAGGATCAGTTCTTCTCTGTGTGACTCCAGGTTTCAGCCTCACCGCAGGTTTCCTGTTCTTACCGAGTCCTCTGGAGGCCGGTTGATCTTGGCCCAGTCCACCGCGGGACCTTTGACCTGAAGGAAGCTGTGGAAGAGCTTCTTGAATCCATCAAACTCTTTTCTGGAGATCTGCAACAGAACAGACATCAGCTGCTTCCACAGAAGATCTGCTCAGTTCCTTAAATACATGTAATATACATAAATGACATACACATATACACACTGAACAGTATCAACAAATAATATTGGTATCAGTCCCAAAGACTCTAATTTGTCTATATTGTTCTCCATAATCTTTTTAATAAAATAATGAATAATCATGGATGTCACACTTCCTCAGTTATAAACTAAAGATCCACCACATGTTCCTCAGCAGGTGAACATGAGAGACGTTTGAAATGATACGTCAGGTGAATCCACCAGCGTTCACAGGGCAACACACAGGGTGTGTGTGTGTGTGTGTGTGTGTCTGTGTGTCTGTGTGTGTGTGTTTCCTCAGGACCTCTGGGTCGTTCACCTCATGTTCTACCAGCAGGATCCTGTGTGTGTTCAGATAACATGATGAACTCTGTGATCAATAACCACAAATATTTGTTGTACGGACGAAACAGTGCGTTCATGAAGTTAAAAGAAAGTCTGTAACACACCTGAAAGCACAGGTCACGTGACCGTCCACTGGTCATGTGATGTAAACAGGAAGTAGATTGTCTCCTGTGCAGTTGGCTGCTTAGTAACAGAAAGTCCTCTGAAGGAGGAAGGTTACGAGTCACTGACAGGAAGTGCTACTGACAGGAAGTGTGTTACTGACAGGAAGTGCTACTGACAGGAAGTGCTACTGACAGGAAGTGCTACTGACAGGAAGTGTTAGCGATGCTTTGTGTTCACCGCTAGTAGTCGAGTCATGTTACTGATGAGAACCAGGATGATCAGGATGAGACAACTGAGTCAGCATTTACTAAAGTCTCAGTTTCAAGTTTCCGATTTAGCGGCTGGAAAACTCAGGTGAACCGACATGAGCACAAACTGTGCTTCATTAATCCAAATGATAAAAGAAAGGATTTGAACCGTGTGTCAGTAACTGAAAGGAAGAGGTGGATGGGTGACGCTCTCTCACCTCCGCCTGCGACTCGCTGGCCGAGTGGAGCAGCGCCTCCAGCTCCCGGTGCATCGCCTCCTCGTGCTGCTGCCGGAGCTTCTCCTGGAACTCCGTCATCACTCCTCTGGCCAGGTCTGCAAGCGTTCACACACAGACTCAGCAAAACCAGGGCAAGACATTTAAAACTAGTCGTTAAAACTACAACTGTCCTACAAAATAAAAGCCAGATATAAAAGGGTTACTGTGGGAAAAGGAGGTTTTATGTATCTGAGTAAAGTGAGTAATTAAAAGTTTTACAACAAATGAACACCAGCACAAAACACACCAGATACTTTCTCCTAAAATCAATAAATATCAGATCTGACCTTCAACGACCTCTAGCTGAAACAAACAAGGACTTTGAAAACACACAATGTTGTTTTCGAATGAGTTCAATCCCTCATTTAACTTTTTGTTGGAAATTCAGGGTTAAAAAATAAAAAGACGATCACAACGGAACAACACGTCTGAAAACACAACACAACTTCCAGTGAAAACTAAACTTATGAAACACAACCATCTGTATCTGGATTTAAAAACACAGGTTTATAGAAACATCATACATGTTTATTTACATTTTCCAGCTGCAACAGGTTCAACATAAGAATTTCCGTTAAATTATGAATCAGATCAAAGCACACTTAAGGCTGGGGGATAATTATTGTGGTAAATACCTGAGTAGAAATACAGATCTACAAATGTTTGATATAATTAATTTACATGCTGAGGCGACATGTAGAGGAATGAACTGAGGTATTTATTGTGTCAGCTTGAGATTAGCTACGTTCGATTCTGATATGAATTGTTTTACAATGTTGTTTCTTAGTGTTGTGAACAGTGAGGTTTGGTAAAGTTTGTAACTGTTGTGTGTGAAGTGTTGAAAGCAACAGTTAAACGTCTCGAGCAAAACCTTATTTTTCAAACTTGAGAGAAACATGATTTGACATTTAAAACAATCGTAACTGACGGTTAATATTCTCACAGAAAAACAAACGTTTTATTAAAAGTAGGCGTCGCTGGGTTAGAGGTTAGCTTAGCTGATAGCACGCTGTCGACCTGGGTTCGTTTCCAGGCCAATAAGAATGTTTCCTACATTTCCCTTACGATTAGTAAAATATCTATCTATCTATCACTCTCTCTCTCTCTCTCTCTCTCTCTCTCTCTCTCTCTCTCTCTCTTTATCTATCTATCTATCTATCATTCATCTCTCTATCTATATCCCTCTCTCTCTCTCTCTCTGCATGTTAAACACTTTCTTCATTTTCTGAACACAGAAACTCTTTCTCGTGTTTTATGATCAATTTATTTTGATCCGTTTTCTTAAATCTCTTTCTGAGGTCAAAGCGATGATCAACACAAACAGGAACACAACTTGTTGTCATTCAGGAGACGACAAACGCCAAAGTAAACAAACATCTAAATATTACAGAAGTGTCATGAATCTGTTCACTTACCAGCTACAAGTAAAGACATTTTATTGCTGCTGAAAAACCCTGAACACTAAGTGGTCAGATCTGAGGACAGGAAGCAGCCGGCGGCCTCACAGCGAGTCCATGAGTTTGAAATAAGAAACAAAAGTTAAAAATGATCCCAAAGATAGAAACTAGAGTCGTCAGCTGTCAGAGGACAACACACGTCCTCGTCATCCTCAGCTCAGAGGAAGGTCACAGATCTGGAGCCCCGAGTCAGAGCTCCACACAAGCCCTGCCCACACACACACACACACCAATCACACAGACACACAGCCAGGGTGTGTGTGATTGGTGTGTGTGTGTCCTGCCCACTCAGTGGTGTGACCTGCACGTCACACACTTTTTACACCACGACACACAATTTAAAAACAACAATTAAACAATAAGTCGCATTGACGAAAAAGTTCCTAAACTTTCATTTTCGAGCTGAAACTTTGAGACGTTTAATCAATTAAGTCTCAGTGATCCACTAGAGGGCGCTCCACACCAGCTTGACCTGTCACGTGCCCTTTTAACCCAATCATTGTAGTGAGGCAGTAACGTTGCGTTTCGCGTTTGGACGACGCTAGCAGGCAAATTCATCCTGAGCGAAATGATCACGACAACGATATTAGTTTGAGAAGCGGAGTGTGGACATGTTTCGAGTTCTACAACGTAAACAGTAAAGTTACCAACAAAGATGAGTGTTAACAAAGCGCTGTGCAGTCATTCTGTCCGACTTCATCTGGATCTGCAAAACGTCAGCGGGTCACATGACCTCAAAACATGTCACACAGATGTTCTCCAGCGGCCGAGACACAACCACACAATGAAGCTACATATGGAATCTGGACGTTGTTATGATCCGTTCTGATTTAAAACTACACAACTTCGACAGAGCTGAATAATAATTGTTTGGTTTAACATCTGAGAGAACAGGAAGTTAAAGATGTTTCAGACATTTCGATTTTTAAATGATTCATCAATGATTTTATCATAAATAAAAACAACAACAGCTGATAAACACTGACTCACTGTAGTTTTAACTGTCATGACTGTGTGTCATTTAAATGGAGATTTGTTTTGTGTTTAATGTTTGTGAGTGTCAGACACACACACTGACAGACTCACACACTCACACTCACACACACACTGACACAACACACACACACACTGACAGACTCACACACTCACACTCACACTCACACACACACACACACACACACAGTCTCAGTACTTTTATATTTCCAAGGTTAAATTTCAGTAAAGTTTTCAAACCTCATTTTATTTATTTCTCTTATATATTATATATTCTGGTGTCTCACTTCAAAGATACACATCGTGCACACGGGACACAAGGACACACCGGGGACAGACCGGGGACAGACAGACTCTTACCGGGGACAGACCGGGGACAGACAGACTCTTACCGGGGACAGACCGGGGACAGACCGGGGACAGACAGACTCTTACCGGGGACAGACCGGGGACAGACCGGGGACAGACCGACTCTTACCGGGGACAGACCGGGGACAGACAGACTCTTACCGGGGACAGACCGGGGACAGACCGGGGACAGACAGACTCTTACCGGGGACAGACCGGGGACAGACCGGGGACAGACAGACTCTTACCGGGGACAGACCGGGGACAGACAGACTCTTACCGGGGACAGACCGGGGACAGACAGACTCTTACCGGGGACAGACAGACTCTTACCGGGGACAGACTGGAGACGGACAGACTCTTTCAGCGCGTGCAGCTGACTGACAGACTAAAACGTCCTGCAGCCCCGCCCCCAAACACTTCTGACGTTCAGTATGATAAACCAAGCCGAAAACGGTGATTGGTCTATAGCAGCTGTCAATCAACGTTGGACCTGCTACCAAGACCCGCCCACTTCCCCTGATTTTACATCAGTTTTATTTTGTCAAGTTAAAATTATAATTGTTGTTATCAAGTAAAATATTTTGGCCTTTATTCATTATTCATTATTTTTCCATTTTCTCTTGTTTGTTAAAATTGAAATACTCTATATTGTACTGAAGTTCAGTACTGTCAAATAAATAGTATTCATTAGCCCTTAATATATATATATATATTTTCATATGTCTGTGTGTGAGTTTGGTGTACTGTAGATTCTGTAAAAACCTAATGTGAAAAGTATTACGTGTAACTGCAGCTAACAAGTAAATGTTGTGTGGAGTCAAAGTTTATATCCAAAAGTACTTAGGTACAGTATTTGAGTAAAAGTACTTTGTTACAACTCAACTCTTTGACATTGTGTTGGAGCAGGAAATGTTTAAAATGTGATTTATAACCAAATAAAGAGAGAAAACTGAGTTTATGAATAAATAACCGGAAGCTTGATGTTCAGACTGCTGCTGCCCCCCTGTGGTTCAGAGAGGAACCTGCAGAAATCCCTCAGCACACGTGGGTCGGACTTCAGGTTGGAAACGAAGATGATTTTTCTCTTTATGAAAAATAACTTTTCAAACAACAAACTTCAGCTTCATACTCGGTCTCATTTTCATCCCCAGTTTCAAAATAAAACACACAAAGAATGACGACTCGGTTTCTACAAACTAAACTCCAGTTTCTTTTAAAGTCCAGCTTTTTAAAATAGAATAATTTTTTTTTAAATAAGGTTATTCTGTTTGTAGTTAAAGGTTTTATTTTATGGCCGATTTTGTATTAATTTATAATTTCTGCTTCGGTTTCAAGAGGAATTTCCTCAACATGGGACCAATTGAGTTTATTTAATTTCATTTGTGACGGTTTTTCATTAAATTAAAAAACTGATTCAATTTCATATCTTTGAAAGATTTGTTCTGAGGGGTTTTGTAATTTTAAATGTGTTTTTTTTTAGAAGAACTTTGTTTTGAAATCTGTTTATTATTTGGTTTTGATCTGTTATTACAGATATAAAAAGGTTAAATCATTTTTTTAATAAATCCTGTTAAATTGGACTCTTCAAAAAGCGAATATGAATTTTCATTTGAACATTTTACATCTCGACATATGACCCAGTCAGGTGTGAACACAGTGAAGCACAGAGGAGACTCAGTTCTGGTTCTGTGAGTTCCTGTGGTTTTATTGGTGACAACATATCGGTAAAGTTCCTGGACGGCTAATGTGCGTTATCATCGTTATCATCTACGAACACAGAGGTTCCTCAGCTGCTGTGCAGGTGGAGGAGGCCGGGGGGGGGTGTTACACGGTTTTCTGAAAACCTGGAGAAGTGGCCTACACACACACACACACACACACACACAAGGTAACACACAGACACCAGCTGGGACGGTTATAATGTGGAAGGGGCTTCGTCTTCAGAGCCGTGAACAGCAAGTCTTCAGGGGCACGACGTGCTGCTGTTGACCAGCAGGGGGAGACAGTCACTGGGACAGGAAGTCCATGGCGGTGTCTCGCTCCTCCACCAGCTCGGCGGCGGTGGCGTCCATCTTGGCTCGGGAGAAGTCGTTGATGGAGAGACCGTCGACCACCTTCCAGGTCTTGTTCTGTGGACGACGACACATCAAGCTTCTTGAACCACGCTCCACCTTCTCTTATTCAAATTATTCATAATAATAATAATAAAACAACAGAGTATTTGACCCTCCTCATAGATCTGTTCCCTCCTCTCTCCAAGCAGAGCCACGGTCAGGTTAGAGATAAAGGAGCAAACAGCAGTTCATTGTTTACACTCAGGGAGTCTACGCTCACACCCGACCCAGATGCCCCAGACTCAGAATGCATGTTTGCATGGATGTGCTGTTGGAATGGGTGACGCAAGGTGAGGGAGATGAACTGAGATGCTGAGGGAAAGATCTTCAGACCTGGGGGTTGAAGATTCCTCCCGGGCCTCTGATGTACATCAAGCTAACAATAAACCCTTCTGTGTAATAAGTTCTCCTTTCACCAGCTTCCAGAAAACTTCCCTCACACTAACAAACTGTTTTCAGGAGTGAAACTGCTCCTGAGCTCATATTCAACAGGACACATGACTTCAGCTTCATGCAGATGTTTTTCACGTATAGATGAAGCTGATTGGCCGAACGGGGGGCGGGGGGCGGGCTCACCTTGATCTGGATGGGGAAGGAGTAGATGAGGTCCTCTGGGATTCCGTAGGAGTTTCCAGCAGCGTAGACGCCCATGGAGATGAACTCACCCTGTCGACAGGAAGCAAATCAAGGTGAGGGAAAACATTAAAGAAATGAGACGGCCTGCAGAGAACTGAGAGGAAACCTGAGCCCACATCATAAAGACTGGGATTTCAGATCTTCCTCCCTGAAGGTCGGCCTTCACCACTGACCTCCTTGGTGCCGAACCAGATGTCCCTCATGTGGTCGCAGATGGCCTTGGCAGCGGACATGGCGCTGGAGAGCTTCCTGGCCTTGATGACGGCGGCGCCGCGCAACTGCACCGTCTGCAGGAGGAAGAGGAGGAGGAGGAGGAAGAGGAAGAGGAGGAGATTAGAAAGACAAACAACTAAAAAAACCTTTCTCTTATATGAGCAAAAAGCAGGGGCACTCACAGAGATGAAGTCTCCTCGGAGCCAGGCGTCGTCCTTGATGGCGTCGTAGGCTCCCATCTCCGAGCCGTGGACGTTGACCTTGGTGTGGTGGACGTCCGGGTACTGGCTGGAGGAGTGGTTCCCCCAGATGATGACGTTCTTCACGTGGTCAGCGGACACGCCGCAACGCATCGCCACCTGCAGGTGAGGAGGGAACACAGCGCTTCATTCAACGTGAAAGAAACAGGATAAGAGAAGCAGCTTTAATCTAGGCAATTCAAAAGAATTCATTCAGTAAGAGGGGTGTGTGTGTGTGTGCGTGTGTGTGTGTCTGTGTGTGTACCTGGGAGGAGGCTCTGTTGTGGTCCAGGCGAGTCAGGCAGGAGAAGTTCTCTTTTGGGATCGATGGAGCCGATTTGGAGGCGATCAGACAGTTGGTGTTTGCCGGATTTCCAACCACCAAAACCTGACACACAAATCAAACTCCTCCATCAGGCTCTGGCTTGACGTGCAGTGACACAGTCCAGCAGCTAGGGGGACACTAGAGCTGCATTTAGAGTCTGGGACACTCAGGTTTTATAAAATGGTGGCCGAGATAAACAATGGAGAACTCGACCAATCAGGCAGCTTCATCGAGGCTGAGCGGCCGAGCCACTTCTGAGGGACGTTAGTGTTTGAGTGTTGTTACGACATCAGGTGAGAACAGAGGATTTCTGTTCTAATAAAGACGATCAGAATCTGAACCTGGTTTCCTCAGATTTGTTTTCATGAATCAGTTCCATTTAGTGAAGACTCAAAGTGAATAAATACAAAAGAATATCATCAGAAGATAATGATTTACTCAAAGTCTAGGAGATTGGCTGCAGGTTAGACTTTGACCTTCGACCTCAGCCGGCTCTCTCGTCACGCTGACGTCCGCTGGGCCTCAGTGACGACTCTGACTGATTCGAGGTCGATTCCAACTACAAGTTACACAAACACCTCGTCCTCTGAGGCTCCGTGTTGTTCATCAGAACCCTGAAGCTCAGCAGAGTGAAGCTGACAGAGCTTCATCTGGAGGAAACAGCTGCTGAGCGACTCAGGTCTGTGATGATCGTCTGTGGTCGATCATCACAGACCTGCAGCTTCTCCCAGTTGGTCGAAGAGGAATCTAACTCTATGTCACAGTTCTTGTGATGAACGTACGACAGACACCAGGAACATAATATAATTATTTAAAGGGAGCAGTAAAAACTAAATCTGTTTCACGGTTTCCCAGTAAGAGTTAAATCCAGCCTGGTTAAGAAGATTGATGGATGAATGATGATCCTTCAAAGTGAAGTGGAGACGTCCCTGACAGATGAATAACTAATGAAGGAATGCAGCGTCACCTTCACGGTCTTCTTGGCGTACTTCTCCAAGGCTCCACCCTGCGTCTTGAAGATGGCCACGTTGGCCTTCAGCAGGTCCTTCCTCTCCATGCCCTCCTTCCTGGGCATGGAGCCCACCAGGATGGCAGCGTCCAGGTCCTTGAAGCCCACCTCCACTTTGTCAGTGGGGATGACCTCTGTCAGGGGGGAGAGAGAGAGAGGGGGGGGGGTTCAGCCTGAACTCAATGTATGTTAACATCATTATTATTTGGATTAGTTATTGTTCTAGAATCATCAT
>JBAMIH010000036.1:0-2500 GCA_038501795.1 Pseudopleuronectes americanus | reverse complement strand
AAGTAATTCACGTTTGATGCCATGAGACACTGGACTCAGACCAGCTCCTTCCTCCTTCATGAACGTCTGCAGATGAAGTCCAGCTGGAACCAGAGCGAGGAGACCTGCGCCCCTCTGGACCCGGCAGAACCTGATGTGCTCCACAACAACCACACACCCACTCGGGCTCCTCGTCATCGTCAATCAATACAAAAACAACCAGTAGAACTCCTGTGAAGGCCCGTGAAGCCACGACCCTCAGGAACGTGGTCCGAGCACGACCCTCTGAAGCAGCTGTGCTCAGATCCTAGAGCAGCTTCCAATCTGAAGGGTCAGTGGTTCTGAAAACCTGAGGCTCAAACCAGATGAATGAGAAATCAACTCTGCAGAGAAGGGTCTGGTTAACCACATCAGATGTGACCTGTAGAGTAAAGAAGAACCAGTGGAACCTCCTCAGAGTTCTGCTGGAACCCTGGAACAGAACTGAAGGAACTATGATCCCAGAAGAATTCTTTCACTTCCAAAAACCTTCAAAACATCTGTCACTGAGCAACAAAGCAAAACAAAGTTCATCATCTGTAAAGCAAATCCACCAACTCTTCATACTTTCAAAGTTTCCTGCTGAAGATTGGAGATAAACTGGTTTTTAATAACTTCACAGTTCAGCTTTACTACGACCTTCAAACCTCCTCAACTCAAAAACTCAGGAGGTCTGGTCCTCTACAACCCTGTCGAGAGCTGATGGACCTGCAGCGTCCTTCAGGGAAACTCCTGAGAAGAACACGTGGAGCTCAGATCAACAGCTTCAGTTCTTCAACACGACACAGATCACATGACGCAGATCACATGACCCAGATCACATGACCTGATTTACTGAGAACAGTGAGAACGTTCTTCTGCAGGAACGTAATCAGCTTCACTCACAGATCCTTTAAGTCACTTAAAGGTCCCGTGAGATGGAGAGAGTTCTATTACATGTTGTTACTGTGTGTTTATTATTCTCTATAACTTGATTCTATCATTAATAGAATGTATGTTCAAAATATATTTTTTCATCACTTATGTTTCTTTTTTACGTTTTCTCTGAGAAAATCAGAGATTGTTTTCTTGCAGATTCAAATAGAAATCCAGATAAAGTTGACATTTTATTTATTTAGGATATTTAAAAGGTCGTTACACTGTAAACTCTTAAAAATTGTTTTATTTAAAGGAGCTAAGCTTATGTTTACTTTACATCTAATACATCGATGGTGTTTTAGCAGTAAAAACAAACTGGTTACTAACAAAACAAGACAAATACAGAAACACAACGCAGCAGCGAGGGTTAGTTCTAACTTTCCTCTTTTCAAATTAGGGTCGAATGTGAAAGGTCGTCTGAGGTCACGGCCCAGACGACAGGAAGTCACTGGGTTCAGCAGCGTGTCACCTGAGGAGCCGTCTGAGCCGCTGACGCTTAGAGACACCAACAAGCGCCAGGAGGTGATGTCATCCTGGGCTGCAGAGAATAGATCTGAATATATTAAATAGTTATTACACTTACACGCTTAAGAGTGAAAACTGTTTCTAGTTTTCAGTCGATTCACCAGACGATGCTTCTCCACTTCCTGCGTGAGGCTGAAAGATCTCGTGTTCGAATCATCTTGTTCATTGTGAGTCAGAGTTTGGGCAGTAGTCTTAACGAGCCACCCGCTTGACCAATCAGGAGTCAGTGTCAGCTGTCAATCATCACTTCTACGCCCGTTATTATATCATCGATTCAAACCAAACTGATCAGAAACACTTGAGTAAACATCAGAGAGAAAGAACGAGCTGAAACGACAGAAACATCTTTGACGAACATTTATTTAACGTCTCCTCTGATTTGGTCAATGTCCCATCTGAAGGACCACGTGACCTTCGGGAGTCTGATCAGCTGATTGAGTCTGATCAGCTGATTGAGTCTGATCAGCTGATTGAGTCTGATCAGCTGATCCCGATCGAACGGAGCGAGGTCGGTTTCAGCCTCGCCGGGTTTTTGGTTTCAACCTTCAGCTGATGAAGGACGCCAGCAGCCATGTTGGATCTCGGCAGCCATGTTGGATCTCGGCAGCCATGTTGGATCTCGGCAGCCATGTTGGATCTGGCTGCAGTTTGCCAGGTTCAGTTTGGTGAAGCTGCAGCAGCCTCTGACGTGGTGCTGATAATCTGCTGCATCAAGGCAGCGGCAAACACGTCGAGCACGACCGGAACCACAGTTATTTCCCTTTCAAAATAAAACCATTCAATCTACTGTCGCTTGGACTTCTCCAGGAAATACAAGATCATTTCATATTTTATGTTTCAAGCCTTTTAACAGAGTTGCCCTATTTTTCTAACTGTACACACTGTACCTTAAATTGTTATAAAACTTCTGTCTTAAAATCAATTTCTAGAAAAATCTTTCCCTCAGGTTTAATAAATATTTCTTTGTCTTAAATTAGTAAAATTCTGTATTCTTCATGAAGACATATGGATTCATAAATCATGACTTTCTCAGGTTAAA
>JBAMIH010000035.1:308430-331396 GCA_038501795.1 Pseudopleuronectes americanus | reverse complement strand
TCTGAAGAAGCATCAATATTGCGAAAACGTCAGGATCTTTGAGAACACTACTCTACGGTACGTCAGCTTGGACTCTTTTATCGTCTTAAAAACTCTGGTTTTATAAGCATCCTTGCTTTTTATTTAACTATTTTAAGATTTGGTTGTTAAGATTAAAGCTAGAATATTTGATTGTCCTGGGGGGCCACTGCTGAGGCCTTCCTTGCTATTTAAAACATTCTGACATCTCTCTACATTCTGGTTTTAAAAACGGCCTTGTTTTTAACCAGTTGGGGTCTTTGTTTTTGCCTTTTTAACTAAAGCCACTAGTTTCATAAACAACCCGAGTGGCTTTGGCTAAAACCCTTTTTTTACATTAGACTCCTTATATTTTTTTTATATATAAACTCTGGTTTTAAAGCAGTTTGGTTTTTTTCATCAGTTGGAGTTTTTATTCTTCTAAATGACTTAAAACCTACAGTATTTACATCTTAAAGAGCACTTTGCCAGGTCTACCCCTGTGTTTTTTCAAAGAACATTTGACTCCTCTGATTTTTTTTAACTCTGAGACTACTACGATCCTGCTTTTACGTTGGGGTTCTTTTTTATCCTCACTTTTATATATATTTTTTCCTTGTTTTTACCACAAACTATTAATTTTTCACACCCCCAAGAGGCTTCTGTTTAAGCCTTCCCCCTGTTTTTATTAAAATAACTTTCTGGAGACCTTCACGTTTTTTCGGTGCTCCCTGTTTTTACTAGGTATCCACAGACAACAGGACACATATGGACCGTTACCTCATCTCCTGGACCACAGCCAAACTCCATCTCGGCTCCAACCAGGAGCCCAGCCAGAGGTGATCGTACCTACTACTGGACCTAAGAGACCTCTATACAGGACCAGGCTAGACCACCAGGTTACAGGACTCTAGGCACCTGAACCTCCCCTGCTTGGACCACTGCCCTACACCGCCCCAGCTCCAACCAGGGAGGGCTCAGGAACAGCCCACCAAACCTACTGGACAAGGAAACCACCTTTCTACAACTACCAGGTATGAGCCCCCTCCAGTGACTTTTTAATGTTTTTTAACAGAGTGAGCCGTACCGTCGAGTGGTCTAGGCAACACAGATCCACAGCTCACACATACACATCACAAACACAGCCCCACAACCCTGATGTGTGTAAAACACACATTCAGATACACACAATACAAACACAAACATACACGCTGGCTAACAAACATGGACACAACACCTACCAACACACTGAATCAGGCACCGGACCAGCTACCCGGGCCGCTGCAAAACAAACATTCCAATTGATACAGGCCATACACCACAAACATACAACGGACAATTCACTCACATCAAACACTTTTCCACCCGGGATGATGCGTCAGGTCACCAGACTGACAGAGTTCATCAAGCCAGCTGCACCCTCCGACACCACACGACACAAAATTCATAACAACACAGCCAACTGGATGAAAACAAACATGGTCATACTACAAGAACACTACACCAACACCATACACACTCTCGGCCGCACACCATACAACCCCACAGCAGTGCAAATAGCCACCGGTTGGGCTAGGAAGCGGTACGGCCAACGAACTCAGGAGCGAAACCATCACGACTGCAGAAGGTATTCTCAACAAACACACACAACACAATAACCACAATAAACCCTTTCTCCAACAAAAGAGCAGGTTGGAAGGCTCACTCTCCACCATCCCGGAGCTATCGACGAGGAGGAATTCCCACCACTACCGATTAGAAGTAAGTTTCCCCATACACTTCAACCCACTCAATTCGACAGCACGACCACCACTTCTCCCCACCCCACACTCAACACCAGACAGGACTTCAACACCTATCTACCCCAACCTCAGCGACTTTGACGTGACCGACACCACAGACTGACAGACAGAAGACGTTCCCCTTGCCCCAAATCAGGTCCCCTCTACAACCCACACTACCTACCGACCATCCCCTAAACACGACATCTACACCGACCGGACACTGGACTGACCCAATACTTAAAGAGCCCTCTACGTACACAGAGGGCATCTTTAACTACTGATACTCCGGACTAACCCCTCCGAACCTCAACACCTCTACCCCTCCCTCAGCGAGGGGCAAAAAGTCTCCTGGGACCCGAACTGGCCACCAGGAGCAGTATAACTCAACCCCAATCCCATACTCTCCCCCATCCTGCGATATTGACCCAAACACGGTACCCTGACACACAACTGCCCCATAGCCCCAACACCCCCGACTCACTGACGACAACTAATACAGGCACAGTCCCCATAAAACGTACACAACTACATACAGGCCCAGATCCACCAGGTACTACACACACAAAACAATAGTGACATAACTCATTCCAAGACACAGAATCTCTCCAATGTTTTTTCTGTGATTCATGACACCATTTCCTCTCCCCCTCTACACCTACAGGTGTTGCTGATCCCCGGACTGGCACAAAAAGAACAGCCAGGAACCCCTGTAACCATCAAGGGGAGGTCACGAATATGATGAGCGGGAAGTTAAAGGCTAACTTGGCCAACAAAACCGCATCTGAGACCTCACCAACAATCCTGCCCGGAACTCCACTCCCGTCAGTGCCGTTCGGGGATCCAGCACACCTCCAGCCCACGAGGACAGCCCATAGCAGCCTCCTCTCCATTTGACCTTCCACCGCACACTTCCACTACAACGGGTAATTACAATCCAACACCACATCTACTTCACCCGACGACAGCCCAAACAGGACCCCCTCCCCCATCTCCTCCCCCCATCCAACCCACTACCACACACCTTCACCACAGCGGGAATCTACCCTCCTAATTCACATATTGCACGACCGACTAGGAAGCTCCAGGACTGGTCTTTCAAAAGCAACAGATCAGTCCTGGTGCTGGGGGATTCATAACATCTACAGAATCCCCCCCACAACAATCCAGACATTCAATTAGACAGCTACCGGGGGCCAACATGTATCACTTTCAACAGATTTGCGGCAAAACATTCCCCAACCAACAATAATAAATACTGATCCTCTCCGTCGGAATTATTAATAAGGACCAGGACCCCAGGCAGACCTCCTGCAAACAATTAAAATCACTCTACAAATTAGCCCAACTTGCCTTCCCCAATGCCGACATTTACTTCCCAATAATAAATTTTTCTGACAACCTCACACCAAACAACAGCAAAACCTGAAGCACATCAATAACTCCATAGCCACATATTTCCCGTTTTTAGCAGAGATCCCCATGACACATTCATAACAGAGAAGGACAATATCCATTGGAAGCCGGCTACTGCCAAACTCATTTATCAATTATTGGTTAAAACAGTTAAATTTATAAATAGACCCAAACCTCTACGCCACATCCAACAACTCTGTAACAAACATGGACCCTCTAACTGACTTGGGGTGGAGCTCCACATCAAATCATACTCAATTTATCCGCATTATTTACCCCATCCATAGACCAGATCCATCTATTGGAAAGAGGTCTATCATTCATCCCCCGCCCGGCACAGTATGACTGGGAGGAACTTCATAGGGACCTTCATCAATACAACAGACGACTTAAAATCATCAGCTACTTTCATGGTAAACCGGGACCACATCCAGACACCCTTCATCCATAAATCTAATTGGGAACCAACCACAGCACAGTCACATAGAACTATAATAAACCTCTTGCAAAGAAACAAACAGGCCCTGCGTTACTACCGGCCCCCAGAGGACGTTGCAGACAACCTCTCGGGACCGGAACGCAGGGCCTTAGTCCTACTTACCCAAAATCCGAACATCATCATTAAACCAGCGGACAAAGGCTCCAAAATAGTTATCATGGATAGACATGCATTATTTACTGGAGGCTAACAGACAACTTTCAAACACTACACATTATAAACCCATTCAGTCAGACCTACAATTACAAACGCAACCACTTCTCCGGACCATTGTACAAAAACTCTACGACCAGAAAATCATAAACCATAAACAAAAAATTTATTTATTTGGCCCTGACCACCCCGCCCCGACAATTCTACTTATTACCCAAAATCCACAAAGATCCACCATCATGGACCATTCCCTATGAAGTTCCCCCCGGCAGACCCATAGTTTCAGATTGTAATAGCACTTCATTATAATATATCAGAATACATTGAACACTTCTTGGGACCTCTTTCCAATAAACATCCAAGTTACATCAAGGACACATACCATTTCATAAATACTATCCGACCCATGGTTGTTCCAAAACAGTCATATTTATTCACAATAGACATAGACAGTTTGTACACTAATATCAATACAGAAACCGGTATCAAGTCTATCATATCCACCTTCAATAACAACCCCGACAACAATAGACCGGACAAAGAAATCATTCAACTTCTGACAATCCTCCTCAACAATAACGATTTCTCATTTAATAGTAAACAATTTCTCCAGATCCACGGAACAGCCATGGGCCAGCGATTCGCCCCGTCATATGCAAATATATATATGAGCGAGTGGGAGCGAGAGGCATTAGCCAAGTGCCTCTCTAAACATTCACCTACCTCCGTTTCCTCGACGACATCTTTGGCATTTGGCATCATGACCTCACATTATTTTCTGATTTTATCAACACACTGAATAATCACCATCCGTCAATTAAGGTTAAATATATCATAGATCCACTACAAATCAAACTTTTAGATACAACAGTCTTTTTTGGACCGGTCAAATAATTCTGCGTACACACAATTACTCACTAAGGTTTATTTTAAAACAACAGACACACACGCTCTTCTCCATAAAACCAGTTATCATCCTAAACACACATTTAAAGGCATTGTTAAATCTCAAATCATTCGTTTTTACAGACTATCATCCTTAACAATAGACCTCCATACATCCATTTCCATTTTATTTTCCGTTCTCCGCAAAAGGGGCTATTCCAAACGCTTCCTCCGCACAATAAAAAACAGCACTTTGGCGTCTCTCGCTCTTACTCGCTCTACTCCCCACAATACTCCACCCCAGGTCCCGGCCTCGGAGGGCATCCCCAACCCTAACTCTAACCCCAACCCTACCCTTTACCCAGATCCTAACCCTAACCACAACTTCCCCAAAACCTAACCCTAACCCAAACCCTGCCAATCCTAACCCTGACCCGAACCCTTACCCTAACCCTAACCAATCCTTTCCCCAAGCCTGAACCTAACCCCCAGCTCTCACAATCCTAACCCTGACCCGAACCTTTACCCTATCCCTAACCAATCCTTCCCCAAGCCTAAACCTAACCCCAGCTTTCCCAATCCTAACCCGTACCCTAACCTTAACCACCCTCCCTAGGCCCAACCCCAACCCCAGCTCTCCTAATCCTAACCATAGCCCCCGCTCCGAGGTCGTCACTATTCCACTACCCAATAACCCTGACAGTAATCCCGTGATAATACCATTCATTTCTACTTTTTCCCATAAGATCACCGGATTACATAGGCTCATCAAACACAACTTCGCTTCAATCAAAACATTACAGCGGCTTTCCATAACCACACTACCATCTCCGCCTACCGTAAAATAAGAACCTCCACAGTTTACTCATAAAATCCAAATACTCCGAGAATAAACCTTCAGTACTAACACAACACCACACCTACTATAAAAACAAGAAATTCATTTCAAACCCCCACAGTAACACATCTTTTCCCACACTAGGTACATTTACACTCGACACCAATAAACGTAATCTACATCATCACATGCACCACCTGCAATAAACACTATATCGGAGAAACCAAACATTCCATCCTCACCCGACTTAAACAACATCTCTACAACATTGGGGAAGGCAAATTAGCCACCCCATTGGTACAACACTTTCAACATCACCAATTTCCAGTCTGATCATCTCAGGTCTGGAATCACAAGATCATTGGACCATTGGGCAGAGGAAACGGGCAGAAAAATTATGGATATTCAAACTGGACACCATCACCCCAACAGGACTCAACGATAAGTGAAACATCAGTCCCCATAACCACGGCATCCCTCATACCTAACCCTGTCTTTTTGTTCCCCCTCTTGTTCCGCCAGATCCGCTGCATGAGGACCCCCAGGACCCCCGACCGCAACGTCAACACCAATGGCCTCGGGGGGATTCGAACCGGGGGTCCCGGTACAGGGGCGTCATCTCTGCCACTAGACCAAATTTTCTGTTATAATTCTTGTTTATTAATTTGCCAATAACCATCTCACTTGTTCTGATAAATATACTGTAAACCCCCCCCCACCCTTCTTCTTTTCTACTTCAATTAAAACATCAGGCAGAGAGACGCCCACCATTTACATCAAAAACACCGTACCCACCTCTGCTCCATGGTCCTTGCAGGTTGTGCTCTGCCTGGGGAGCGAACCCTGGTCCCCGGGATGAGAGAGCTGAGCCTTCCCAACTTGGCCACCAACTCCAACTCCTACTACCAACTTCCCAACCGGACCAAATCAAACAGGTCAGTAGGCCAGTGCAAACACAATCACAACCCTGAACCCTGAACACTAACCCCAACCCAACCTAACCCTAACCCTAACCCTAACCCTAACCCTAACCCTAACCCTAAACCCTAACCCTAACCCTAACCCTAACCCTAACCCTAACCCTAACCCTAACCCTAACCCAAGGTGCCAGGAGAGTTTGAAAAGGGGAGGAGTTAAATGCACTATAAAAAGGAGTGATTCTCCAAGCAGTCTCAGACAAGACGCAATGCAGCAACAGAGAAGGATCATTTTTTATTGGGATAAGCTCTAACAGAGACCCACCATGGGGATGACTTATGACTTTAATTCAAACTGATATACTTACCTGCCCTAGCCTGATGAAGATATAATAATTTCGAAACGTCGCGACAGGGCTTCCAGATTCCAACCTAAAATTGACTTACTTACCTGACTAAGAAACGAACCCTCCCTCGGACGAGTGGAGAGACCTAAGCCTCAATTTTGTACATTTGTAAATAGTTCGTTTATATATATAGAGTCCACGTATTTCTTATTACAACGTGTAATAACCACAATGTTATTGGTTTGAGAGCACAGAGACCTGTGACATATGGGGACCAGGGAGCCCCCTGGTGTGAAGGACCGTGCACTTTCCTCCTCCTTTTTAAAGGAGGGGGGTCATTTTCCCCAAACCTAACCGGCCAGTGCCTCCACCAGGTTCTCGCTTCCTGGTCCTCGTCCAGTAGTCTTGTGTTTTTCATGACTCTTTTAGTCAGATGTTCTGGACCTTAGCTCAAATGTGAGATGACAGTCATCATACCCCCTTATCCCTAGTCAGGGACCATTTACCCTAACCCTAACCACAGGGCCCCTTGCCTAACCCTAACCTTTGACCCCTGAGCAGGGCAATTGATCTATACTTACCTCAACTAAATACTTTGTTTATCAGACCAACCGAAAACTCCACACCAGTTGGTTAATTGGTAAAGTCAAAACAGGATGATAGACCATTAATAAGGCATAAATTCCCTGAAAGACCCCACCCAACTAGGCGTAGTATGGTTGCATGAGATGTAACTGGAGCCATTAAGCTGGCATAACAAAATACTGAGTTGAGCCTGTAATGGAAAAAATGTGATGCCAAGGTGCCAGGAGAGTTTGAAAAGGGGAGGAGTTAAATGGACTATAAAAAGGAGTGATTCTCCAAGCAGTCTCAGACAAGACGCAATGCAGCAACAGAGAAGGATCATTTTTTATTGGGATAAGCTCTAACAGAGACCCACCATGGGGATGACTTATGACTTTAATTCAAACTGATATACTTACCTGCCCTAGCCTGATGAAGATATAATAATTTCGAAACGTCGCGACAGGGCTTCCAGATTCCAACCTAAAATTGACTTACTTACCTGACTAAGAAACGAACCCTCCCTCGGACGAGTGGAGAGACCTAAGCCTCAATTTTGTACATTTGTAAATAGTTCGTTTATATATATAGAGTCCACGTATTTCTTATTACAACGTGTAATAACCACAATGTTATTGGTTTGAGAGCACAGAGACCTGTGACATATGGGGACCAGGGAGCCCCCTGGTGTGAAGGACCGTGCACTTTCCTCCTCCTTTTTAAAGGAGGGGGGTCATTTTCCCCTAACCTAACCCTAACCCTAACCCTAACCCTAACCCTAACCCCTAACCCCTAACCCCTAACCCCTAACCCCTAACCCCTAACCCCTAACCCCTAACCCCTAACCCTAACCCCTAACCCCTAACCCCTAACCCCTAACCCCTAACCCTAAACCCCTAACCCCTAACCCCTAACCCTAAACCCCTAACCCCTAACCCCTAACCCCTAACCCCTAACCCCTAACCATCATCTCCCAGGACCTCAAATGGGAGCTGAACATCAGCTCCATCACCAAAAGAGGTCAAGAGAGTATGTACTTCCTGCGGCAGCTGAAGAAACTCAACCTGCCAAAGACAATGATGGTGCACTTCTACACCTGCATCATCGAGTCCATCCTCACCTCCTCCATCACCATCTGGTTCGCTGCTGCCACCGCAGACGACAGAAGGAGGCTGCAGCGGATCATCTGCTGAGAAGGTGATCGGATGCGATCTGCCATCTCTACAGGACCTGTCTGCCTCTAGGACCCTGAGGCCTGCAGGTAAGATGGTGGTTGATCCCCCCCCCCACCCGGGTCACAAACTCTTTGAGGTTCTTCCCTCGGAGGCTGCGGGCCATCAGGACCAGAACCTCCACAAGACCAGCTTCTTCCCGTCTGCAGTTGGTCTTATCAGCAAGGCCCGGGACCCCCACCTGACTTGGACTCTTATCCCGCCCCCACGCCTCAATGTGGTGTGGCGACAAATGTCAACAGTGGTTTTATTGTCGTTCTACAATTTAATAAATGCAACAAACTATAGTTTTTATATATATTGTATAATTATATATATAACTTTATAACCTGTGTTATCAAATATGTTTTGGGACTCCAGACAGATTTAATTTGGGGGAAGAGGGGGCGAAATGTCTCTTTCGATAGTAAAGGTTGCCTACCCATGCCCTAACCCTAGATCATTTCTACTCATCCGGTCATATTTCATTTATTTGTGTGCTGCACCCATACAAACACCATTTATTTCAAAACCCTACTGATTGGTGGAGAAGTCGGCTGGTCTGAGACTTGTTTCCTGTGAAAAATTGAAGAAGGAAGTTGCTTCAGTAGAGATGACCTTTGATGTGGACGTTTCACAACAACTCAAAGTGTGTTCGGAAAGAGGTTTGTTCTGTTTGAGGATTGTTTGAAACAGTTTTGAAGATGATGACAATCCTCTTGTTACTCACTGTCCTCTTTGTTTCAGGTGAGCTGTTGGTTAAATTACTTGAATCAATTATAACAGGAAATTCTCAGCTAAAGGAGAAGTACGTAGAGATGTGACTGAAAAAGGTTAAACACACCATGACAGACGAAGTTGAACTTTCTCCTTATGCTTTATTTACAGGAGCTTTGGCTGTTTGTTCTCTGAATTCAGAGCTCGACATCACTGCACCACCGACAATGGAAGCACTGAGTGGATCCTGTTTGCAGATCCCCTGTAGCTTTAGGGCTAAAATAGAACAAAACTTTTCAGGCAAAAAACTTCGGTGTGTGGATTAAAAGTGACTCCAATTTTAAATCTTCTCCACAAAATGTGATCTTCAATGGCAGCAGAACAGAAAACCTCTATCAAGTGAAGATTATTGGAGATCTGAGCCAGAAAAAACTGCACCAGTGTATTTTTACAGTTTGAAAAAAAAACTACACAGATAAATACTTCTTCAGAGTTGAAAGAAAAATTGTTCATAGCAAACAGCTGCTTGTCATCCTCTTCAAATAAACATTACAGGTAAGAGAGATTGTGATTATCAATCAAAAAAAAGGGTTAGGGTTAGGGTTTATTTGCACAGCACTTATCATCAGGTCTTCTTTACTTTTGTTGAGGGTTAAGAACAGGATATCACACCTTGTTAAACATTTATGAGCCAAGTTATTATTTGTGAAGATGAGACAATACAAAAACACACTTCCCCCATTGTGCAGAAGGAGGAAGACAAGATTTTTCAGGAAGTGAGCAAATCTCACAACTTTTAAATGAAGAAAATACCAAGGTCAGTACAAACAGATGTTAAAATTAGAAATATCACATCATAAAAATAGTAAAAGAGATGTGAAAAGGCTCAATATCTATTTAAATATATCACTCTGTGAGCACAGCTGAGAAGGTAGTGTTTACATTAACAGGATCAAAGTTCCAGAAGTTTGATCATCACTACAAAGTGTGATGTGTTTTTTGGTGTAAAATGTTTGATTTCACAGATGATCCTCCAAGACCCAAAATTGAAATGTCAGGTGACCTGAGGGAGGGGGGAGTCTCTCAACGTGACCTGCTCAGCTCCCACCCCCCTGTCCTGTCTCCCCCCCCCAAAACTGACCTGGGACCTCAAACCACAGCCTCACAACCACATACAGGGAAAATGCTGATGGAACCTTTAGAACTCAAAATCCAAGAAAACATCAGTCTGTCAGACAAACATGATGGATACAACATCACCTGCTCGGCCAAATATCCTGAGCGTGAGATGTCAACTCAAGACAAAGTGACTCTCAACATTTTCCTGTGAGTCGACCACAGTTTGTCTTTGAATCATGAAGATCTCAATTGGAAAAATCTGATGCCACTGTTCTCTACTAAAACTCTGTTAACTTTCCCAGATGCCCCCCAAGGACACGTTGGCATCCGTTAGTCGGTCACTGTCGGCAGGTGGATGGGTGAACCTGACCTGCACCAGCAGAGCCAATCCTCCCATCAACCACTTCACCTGGTTCAAGAGGAACCTGAGCGGAGCCACAAAACGTGTCTGAAGGAGCCGTTTCACAGTGTCAGTGCCACAGATGGAGGAGTTTATTTCTGTGAGGCGAACAATACTCTTGGTGGTCAGAGGTCACCCAACATTCACCTGAAGGGTAAAATATTCACAAATGTAAATCTCATCTACTGCTTTCTCATTTTTATTCTTCTGTTTGTCTTCTGATTTGTTTTGGGAGCCCTTGGAATGTGATACAGTGCCATATTGTGAGGTTTATAAGAAGCAGGAAACAAAATAAGGCAAAGCAGCAACTCAGTTATCCAAAACACACAAAAAACCAGAAGAACAAGAAAACACTGTGATAACAAGCGTGAGTGAACAGGAAGCAAATGTGCAAACCTAACAGATGAACCACACTGAGAAGAGGGGGGAAGAAGTAATGGAAGGTTAATCCTAGTGAAAAAATAACTTTGACCCAATGGGAGAGTTATTCTGTTTTTTTTGTCCGAACCCAATCCGAGCTTTAATCTATGTAGCTGTTATGACTTTTTGTTCCTGTCCCACACACATACTTACGTTGTGTGGACTTTCAGTTCAAGAGCAGGACGTATTGTGTTCATGTTCAGATTTGGAATGCTTTTCACTCAAAACCCCTGCCCTGCAGTCCAGCACATTCTGCTTGTGCCCAAAACTTTGCACTTGACCACAGACATCTAGTTGCTTAGACAGATTTTCTGCCCTCCAGCTGCAGCTCTTCTCCTCTCGCTCATGCTGCTTCTGTGCACGTGAGCATTGTCTATGGTCAGCAGCCGACAAGATCATGATCCACCATCAACATCAGTATCCACTATAATCCAGTCATTGTCCACCATCATCAGCTGCCACCTCGGTCGTGGTCCACCACCATTATCTGATGCCAGCACGATACAGAAACACACCAAACTGGATCCACCAGACCAAAACAAATTAAAGTTTCACAAGAATTAATCAAAAGCCCCCAACACAAACTTCATACCAGTAGCTGAGCATAGCTTCATCACATCAGTGCTTGTCCACAATGAATCACGTCTTCTTTCATGAGAATCAACCTCCTCTTGTTTTTCCATCAGAACCTCTACGATGGGAACCAGTTTCTTGGAGGAATTGCTGGGATCGTCCTTCTCGTCTGCTCAATTATCTTCGTTTGGTGAGTTTTCGGACATTTTTAAACTTAACATCCATCAGTCTTTGGATGTTAAGTTAAGTATTTTATACTTAACCTTAAATTCATGATGACTCATCTTAAATCCTGTCTGGTTTTTCCAGGTATTTGAGGTCAAGACATCCATCAGTACAACAGACTCAGGTGGGAAAACATATAATGAGACAGTCGTCACATTTCCATGGAAAACAATATGCTGATATTAACCAGATTTGACATACAGTTATCAGCGACACATGAACTGTGTTAAACAAGAGCTGTGACTGTTGATGACATACATTAGATGTTCATCAATTCCAGAGCAACAAAAGGACTTAATCCTTACGGGTGGAACCTTCCCAAGCCAAAACTATCCCAGTGTGTCTTGGTGCTTCTGTGACAAAACTGGGCTGGCAAGTGACGCGACCAAAATATCCCAAGTTTACACTTTTAAATGTTAATATCAGGCATCAACTACACCGAACAGCTCATGTTACACTTGTTTTAAAAATGAGTGGGGAGATTAAAACTTTGTCCAACTGCAGCTCTGTTGCTACAGGACAGCATTAAAGGTGATGCAGATCACAGATATTCTAATATTCTATTTGCATTTCACTTACTTATAATAATTATTGGTGTCCATTTAAATGTTGTCAGTTACTATAATACCTTTAGCAGTGTCCGTGCTGAGACATAATCTGATATTAACCACCTGAAAAATGTTTTCTGGTAATGACGTATGTTGACATCATGTTTTCCTGTTGAATTTATTTTTTGTTACAGAGTCAAACAGGAGAAGAGCTGGTCATCACAAACTCAGCCACAAGAGCAGAGGAAGAAAGCATCCATTACGGCGAGATCGACTTCTCCAGGCAGCGAGCTGGGCTGTCCTCAGACTCACTGCGGGACAGGGGGCAGCAGCAGGACACGGTGTATGCACAGGTCAAGATAGAAAACTGAAAACTCCAATGACCTCTACGCAGATGTGTGGGCTGTGTGAAAACAAAAGATATAAACTGCTTTTATATGTATTTATCTGTGATTTTTTTCTAGCTTCATTCAATAAAAGTTCCAAAGGCTTAAATACTTAGTCTCACATATAAGATAATATTTTAAGTTAAATTGTGTTATTTGTTAAATATCGATGTTAGGGGTCAAAATGATCTTGTTATGTACAAACTGTGTCATATTCTCATAAAGTTTTTTGTAAACCTGGAGACTGAACCCTGAAATACAAGACTCTGTCTTTTTGAGGCATTTTGATAAAGTGCGAAAGTGATCCATCCAATCTAACATGGAGGACGCAGGGTTCATTTTTCCAGTATCAGCTGTAGATGTTCAGTTTGCAATGGAAAGAGATAAAATCTACAGAAACATTCAATAACAGTTTTATATAATATGTATTAACATATATGTAATTGTTCTTTCACAAGAAAAATAAAAAAATTAAGCTTCAGCATCTTAATAAATCTGTCAAAAAATGTATTCTGACACAGTGACTTCAAACATCATAATTTAATTCTAGTTCAACTACAGCACAGTCTAAACAACAACTTCACTGTTTCATGCAACATCTAAAATCAGACTGATTCCATCAGCAGCTTCACACACGCTCCAACAAATGTGACGCTTGAGGAAACCTCTGTCCAGCTTAATCATCTGTTCCTTCTACCACATAACAACCAACACGGACACTTCAATCCATCATTACAAATCATAAAAAGACTAAAGAAGGAGCTCGACCATAAAAAAGAAAACATTCATTTAAGTTATTATCCGTTTGTCAAAAAACACACAGCGACCATTGGAATCAATTTCCAGAATGGTGTCATCAAAAAAATGTACCAATAGAATAATTCTAACAACATCCTGTACATGTCAGCTTGTATCTTATTCGTTTTTAAGCAGTAGAAAAAACAGCATTTTGGCATTCAGGTACTTTTCATCAAACAAATAAAAAAAAGAATTAAAGTTAATCTGATATACATGACAATTGAATTTTTATCCTGTGAGATGCAGCAAAATACCGACATTTTCTGAGTCTACTGCAGGAGGGATCCCCCCCCCACACACACACACACACACACAGTATTAAGGTGTTAAAGCACGTTGTCAACAAAGAATCTGAACATGTCAACATGAGCAGCAGTGATTGAGAAAAACAGTGTGAAACAAAATGATGCACAGTGACCTTTAAACATGAAATGGCCATGTGGATGTGTCCTGTTAAAAAATGTTGTTAAAACTTAACCAGGTCCATGGATTTCAAAGAAGCCGACAACAATAAAAGTCAAGTCTACTAAATAATGTTCAACTTAAAAAATAATCGGAATTCATGTGTCTTCAAACAAGTACCCGAAATGAAGAAATGTAAACACCAGTGGGCATTAGCCACATACTAACTACAGAGATGGTTGTGGTGGTGAAGCCGGGTGGGATGATGGGAGTCTTCGTCCCAGTTAGGATTCCTTCATGGTTTAGGAGGTTGGATGAGGAGCTGAATTCTCCTCTGACTGCTGACACATACACAAACGGGATCATGATGCAATAAATGAAACGCACTGTGACTTGATAAGTGTTAAATTACTTTTTAGATTCTAAAGTGAAAACATTATATATTATAACTTTAAATGTTAAACTCTGATAAAAACATTTGAGTTTGGTTTAAAAAGAATAAACTACACTAGCTGCTACAATTTCATCAGTGAATTTAAAGTTTTCAAATCCAGGACGTTGAGATCGATCACAAATACAGTTTCTGAAGTTTCAAAGAAGCAAATTCAAACCAGATAGATATGGTGGAATTAATGTCAGAATTAAATATTCAATGGCTGTTTTTCCATAATCCTAACGTACTCACCATGTAAACAAGGTTGAAATAATTATCTATTCTACCTTCAAAAATAAATCTAAACAAAAGCACAGAAGCAAAGACAGTCTGCATCCCACAGGGTGGAAACAAAGACAAACATTAGTCAGTTAGAAATTGGACGGTACAATCAGATAAATTAAGTTTCCTGTCGCAGGATCCACAGAGATTCAGATTTTGAGAGGACGCGAGCATCACGGCCAACACCAACCAAACTGTACGTCTCTGTTCTGACTGATGCAGAACTTAGAGTCAGACGAAAGAAATCAAACATGGAGGAACATTTCAAAATAAGGCCCCTGAAGAAAGTCAGAAATTATCTTTGAAAAATAATGAGGCACCAAAAAGTTGAGATATCAAAAATGCAGTCTGTCTGTGTGGTACGAAAAACTGTATTTCTCAAAAACATGAGCAGCTACATCATCCTGGAGGAGGTTCCTGACGGGAAGTGACCGAGGTGCTGCTTCTGTCTCCGCCCACGCTTCGTCTTGTTACACCTCCTGCAGGATGCGACAGGAAACACATCAACAGACCCGCAGCAGCAGAACACACACAAAGAGCCCGACACACAAAGCAACAGAGGACATGTGGACTGTGGCATCCTTATTTTCCAAACGCTCATGACTGTGTTCACACATGTGAGTTTGTAAATTCTATATTGTTGAAGGTGTTTGTAAAAATCTATTTTTTTCAATATAAACATTGATGTGGACAGGACGTTCATCGGCTTTCTCAGTTGTCATGGAGATGGCACAGATGTTGTCACATGACTGAACTGAAGCTTTGTTGACCATCCACTGATCAAAGGATTAACTCAAGACTTTACGATTCAGTGCAATAATGCACCTTGACCTGGTGGCCAGCCACCAATAAACCAAACAAAGAAGAAGAGAATCTACGGTGGCCATTTGGTGACATCAAACCATGAGAAGTTATCTGTAGTGTCAGTGTTTGGTTTGTCCATTCTGGGCTGCCGTAGGAAAGACGGCGGAGCAAAGATAAACCTGGTAACATCAGGTGTCTGCTTCATGTGATGACTGTACCCTAGTTACCAAAGTACAAACCAATGTTAAATGTTTTCTTGATAAAGTACAGCTCCCTCTGCTGGCTGACAGAGATGCTGCAGTGAGTGTGATCACCTGGTAAAGCACATGACCACAGCAACGATCACTGCAATCTGAACGGCCCCGATGATGGCGGCGATCAGGACGTAGTGTAGCTTCTGACCGCTGGGCACCACGTACAGGATGTTAAAGTCCAGCAGCTGATCACACTGAGGACCGCCGTATGCTGCCTCACACCTGACACACACACAAACACACAACAGTTTCATCATATTTAAAATCAGATGATTTAAGTGAACAAATTAAGGTCAGAACCAAGTGAGTGTAAAGAAGCAATACAGAGAATTCAATTGAGAAGAGCCATCATGTCGTCCATCTTTATTTACACAGATAAACAGCGGGGGGGGTTTACCTGCAGGTTGCCAGGTTGTGTCTCATCTCACATTGTCCGTGTTCACAGAACTGAGCGTAGTCTTCAGAACACGGAGTCACGCTGTCCACAAACCCCTCCCCCTCCCCAGGCTTGGACACACCTGGACACAAAGAGAGTCACTGGTTTCTGATTGGCTGTTACAGACACATAGTCGTTACATAATGACAGGCTAACTGCAGTCTTACTGTAAATATCAGTTTTGGGTCTTGATGCCGTCGTCTTCCTGTTTTGTCTGAAACACAAGAAAATGTTTTTAATTCTCTTTATTTAAAGTTTTTCTCTCTGAGAAATGAAACGTTTTTTCAACCCTAACCCTTTTTGTAAATTTTTCCTCAAATATTATTAATACAGACCTCTTTTTTCTTCTCCTCTATTTGACCTTGATATCATCTACCTCTCCTTTTCTCCTCCTATTTTACTTTCCCTTCATTCCTCATCTTCTACCATCTCCCTCTTATTCATCCTTTTCTCTCTGTGCACTTGTTCCTCTCTTCCTCATGTTTTATCTTTAATCCCTCCATTCTTCTTTCTGTTCTTGTTATCTTTTCACCTTGCATCCTTCTTTTCCTGTTTTGTCCTAATCCTCCTATCCCTCTTTTATTATTTTTCTTCAGCATAATTTCCTCCGTCTATTGTCATCTTTACTCTCTTCCTCTGCTTTAATATCCTCCTCCTTGACTCCTTCCCTCTTTTCTTTTATTTCCGTCGATTGTACAGGTTCCATTTTCTAACCCTTACCCCCCGAGGGTCGGGTCAGTAGCAGAGGACGTGGATGAACACGTGTTAAAGGACTCGTCACCCTGTGATTATTAAGGGACGATGAACAGCTTGATGTATTTGTCAGAATTGTTTCAGGGATTCTACAACAAACAAGGATTTGTTCTTTTGCAGTTCAGGGAGAGAGACGAGAGTGAGAATATTTACATCGAGATTAAAAAACATGTTCATGAAAATGAAATCATCATCCGTAAACTGCTGGCAACTACTACTGAGCTTAGTGAATTATTACTGTGTAATTCATCAGCAGGCCTTGGCTAAGAAGTCGTGGACCTTTCTCACGTATTGACACTGGAGGTCAACTGATAAACTTGATTAGAATAAACTGGTGTTATGTCCAGTGGTCGAGTCAAGGCAAAGTGCTGCAGGGATTTGTTAACAGGCTGCCTGAGATAACGACTTTTCTATCAGCAAGGATCAGATGATGTGTGGCTTCTGGACCTTGGGTTTCTGATGGACCGGCAAACTGAATGCACTCAGCAACGAGCTCCAGCAGCTGCCCCACATCATAGGTTCAAGGCTCGGTGCTCGGACCACACATCTAAAGAACGGGAGGATGACACACTTTCCCAGCCTGGAGGAAATGTCACAGGCCATCGAAGACGAGGAGGCTTTTCACCCTGAGCAGGAGTTTGCTCACCTGGACAAAGTGGCAACAGAGTTCAATCTGTGTTTCCTGAATTACATGTCATGGAAGATATTGCTGCTTTCATCTCAAACTCATTCAAGCCTATTGATATAGAACAGGTAGGGGCCATCCTTTCCAAATGGAGTTAACATGGAGATTATTGATTTACAAAATGACATAGAGCTGAAAGCCAGATCAAAGGACTGTGACTTTTGGTGTTGGAATTGAATTAAATAATGAAACTTAGAGTTTGTGGCCTGTTTGATATGATAGTTACATTGTTTTCTTGGTTGCATCAATTTGAAAACTTGTCCAAAGCACGTTATCTTTCCATCCTTTCCTCCATCTCTTATCTCTCCTCTTCCTACAAACTTCCCTGATGCCTTTTATCTTGTTACCTTGGCAACGTCCCACGTGTTTGATGTCGATCTTCAGCTGTTTGAGGCAGGACGCCTCTCGGACGTGGCAAGGCGTGTCATAGGTGATGCCGTCGCTGCCACACACTGGGTTGTCGTTGTGGCCGTTACACACTATGTTACACATGCAGCTGGACACACAAACACAAACTTCTTTGAGTAGCAGTTGCGTGTTCCACTCGTCATCAACTCCTCTGTGGAGTAGGTGTTTATTTAGAAGGTATTATTAGACTATAGGATTCAGTTTGACGGCTGTTTCCATGTGACTGTTGTCGTACGTTCACTGTTCACATCCATCAGTAAACTTATTTTACAATGTGAATATGTTTCGGAGCAATTTCAACTTCAGTGAAAAATCACACAATTTTTTGTTCTGTATAGAAACAGAAAAAAAACATAGGGACGTCTGTATCTGTGTCAATCAACCAAGTTGAAACTCGTAGTATTACTACACAACAAAATCTGTTGTGTTAACCTCTGAACTCTGACCAATGGAAATGTTTTTCCATTGTTTCATTTATTTAGGTATTTTTACTTTATGTGATTTCATTTCCTAGAGAATCTTCAAATGTTTCATGTCACTAAAATCTGATAAACAACAACAACAAACGACAAACAAAATCTTCTGTTAGTCTGTGAACTAAGTTGTACTGAAACGGTTACGTTTGTAATGATGTCATCAGAGCATAAGAAAATAAGAAATAACTCAACTCAAAACTAACTCTGTGTGTGTGTGTGTCTGTGTGTGTGTGTGTGTACTAACAGTGTATCCTCAGAGTCTTCATCACATTCAGCTCCGAACTTGCAGGTTCCACATTTCGAGGCCTTCTTACCGCGACCTGAGCCCTCGTCATCTGCAGACACAAAACGTCACGACAACATTCTACATCTCCTAATATCAATAATGTCAATAACGATGACTTGTGTTTTCGAACATTGTAGCAACTGTATCAGAAAAACATGAAGTTGTTCACCTCCGTCTCCAGATCCTGAACCAGCGTCTGACAGACAGAGAGGGAGGAAGTGATGTCAGTAATTAACGGGAAATAGTCTCTGTGTTATGAATCATACATGTCCCAGGTTGAATCTTAAATTAATATAAAATCTCTCTCATTTCTCATTCAACCTTTTCTGTAAATCAGTTTTCTCTGTTTGAGGACTCATCCTTTACTCAGGACACTTATTCAGAGCTGCTGGCTGATGTTAACGATCATTATCGACCACAGTTCCCGCCGTAGTTTTAGTTTTCACTACATGTACCAAATAAAAAAAAGTTTATGTCGTTTGTCAGCTGCAGCCGTGTTACCGTGGTAACAGGGTCCCTCGGACATGATGCTGATGGCTCTCTGCTTCTTGCAGGTGGCTCTCCTCAGAAAACACTCGTTCTGGTACGTGTCTCCGTTTGACCCACACACAGGGACGTACTTCTTATGACACTGCAACAAACACACAGTGTTTAGATGACTGGATGAAACACAGCATGAAATCAAAAGATAGACAGAGTGTGTGTGTGTGAGACTCACATGGAACTGACAGACACACTTGATGTCGGCTCCGTTCTCGCGGCAGGTTCCTCCGAAGCGACAGGTTCCAGCATCACACACACGCAGGTCGCTCTTCTTTTCTGACAGATCTGAAAAATACCAAGGGATAGAAACTAAATTAAAAACTCACTCCCTCTCAGAGTTATAGGTCCACAGAAGACTCTCACATATCTGCAGTACTTCATGTAGAACCTTGATGATATTATGTTGCTGACATGTTCGGGAGCTTCTGTATGTTAGAACAAACATCTCGGTCAGAAGCTCTGGACTTTACAGATTCTGAAAACAGCAATCGAACAAGAGCAGGTTGAGAATGAAAGAGGAAACGTTCACAAAATGAATGAATGCTAATCCAGAAGATGTGGAGAAGTTTCAATCTGAAGCAGTGAACATACTCATCATTCATAAACCACAGAAAACACAACAATGAGTGTTTATCTACTGACACACACACACACACACCATTATCCAGGGTAGTATTTAAATGATGGCAGATTATCGGTCGAGCCCTGTAGGCTAGCCAATTAAAGATGGTAATTACAAGGGTTGTGACCCCTGCCCGTAATTAGTGAATACCACAGTGTGCCGAGGCAGCCAAAACAACCTGCTGAAACACACACACACACACACACACACACAGCAGGGTGGACAGAACAGAAACCTTGTTCCACATGTTTAAGGTGATTCCCCCCCCACAGTCAATCACAGACTGTAAATAAAGTTGTACTACAAGAAATATATCTAAAATAAAGCCACAGCATCTTGATCGCCCCCTGGTGGCTGTCTTCAGTAACCCTTACCAGCAGGCTGCAGTTACAGAAGTAAAGAGAACACAAACACTTGGTGGATGGACACACTGCTGTTTGACCAGAAGTCGATCCAGCATGTGTGTTAAACTGGGCCCTGTGCTGCGAAGCAGGACTCATCAGGTTCACTTCAGGTTCACTTCATAGTTTTCAGTTCTACGAAGCTCGTTCACTTGTTACCGGATAAATCACCATGGTAACTTATGCTGAACAACTAACCTGCTCCAGTTTAAGTTGGAGATAAGAGATCTTATAAATTATAAAAGCTCGGTCAGTGACCAACCAATCACTTTGAAGCATGACATCATGTTCTCAGAGGATCTGTGGACCTGGTGTGGATCGAGTCTCTGAAGAGGACCAGGGTCTTCAGAGACCCACCAGATCCTCTGAGCTCCTCTGAGGAGCTTCTGAAAGATCTAGATTCTCCTCAGAGGATGAACCTCTGTCAGCTGCTGGAGCCCGACAGAACCAGTCTGACCAGTAAAGTGCTCCCAGTACCACAGACTGCTGCTGCTTCACTCACTGGTACTGATGTACTGGGTGCAGGGTTAGAGTTATAAACCCAATTCTAGATGTGTATACGGATATCAATATACAGTAGAAATATAATCAAAGTCTTATGATATATAATAGATAATATGAAAATCTGTCTACTTCTTTCTTTACAGTATATTTGTGTGTTGACTTAACGAGTTGATAACCAGCGTCATGTGACCACTTATCCTGACTGTGATAGGTTAGGTTCAGCTGGATACCTGAAAGAGATCCTGTATTTGTTGATAGGTGGTACAGGCCAGGGTTAGGGGGTTAGGGGGTTAACCCTAACCTTACAGGTCTTTATGCTAAGCCATGTTACCTCTGTCTTCTCTCTGAATGAAGTTGATCTGAGATCAGTGGTGACGAGTGGATCAGATCAGCCTCAAACTATCGTCTAAAGTTCAGTGAAGCGAAACCTCTCCCTCTCTCTCTCTCTTAGTGTCACTCTGCCTCTCTCGCTCTGCTGACCTCATTATCTCTCTCCTTGCTTTTCTCTCCATCCTCATCGCTCCTTCTCTTCTCATCTGATTCCAACACACAGACAGTATAGATGATCTATACACACAACATTAAGTTGATCAAATTGAAAAATTATTTATGATCATATGGTAGGAATCATGTCGTCATGATCTCACTATGAAGACTCAAACTTACATCAAATGATGAAGACAGATCTTTAGGAATTTGGAATTTAATCTCAGAATTCTGAGAATTTAAAAGTTCTCTTTTCTTCCGAAAGAAAGGTCCTATCCTCTTTTTGAACCACATGGAGAAGATCTGGTTCATCCTGCTGTGTCAGAGTTTGGTTTGATGGAACCATGAGTAGCATCAGGCTGCTCCTCCCTACTACACACTCACCCTGTCATTAACCCCAGAATAGAGCCCTGGTAACATGAGGAGTGGTCACCACACAAACACATTGAAACACACACACACTCACACAATATTTCAAAAGCATGTGATGTTATGGAGTTCATCTTCCTGTTGCCGTGGTGACTGCACTGAGATAAAACTGATGGATCCAGCTGCTGTCGTCAAGGCAACCGAGACACAAGGACAACACCTGGATCAGTCAGAGTATAAATAAAGACCTCTGAACCCCCCCCCCTCCCAAACACACACACAACGCCCCCTGCAGGCTGACCTGGGACGTGTTCAGGTAAACAGCTGTTGCGGGTCTCACCTGGACAGTCGGCGGCCTTCCCGGGGCCGCAGTCCGCACTGCTGCTCAGTCCGCTGCGGGGGAACGAGCTCCGGACGCCGGGGAGAACCAGAAGCAGCAGCAGGCAGATGAACCAGTAGGAGCAGAGAGCTGGAGCCATGATGGAAGGAGGAGGGGGAGGTGGAGACTGAGAGGTGACAGATAAATGGAGGTGAAGAGACCACTGATAAGAAAGATGTTCTCCTTCGATGGATCCTGGTTCAGAAACTCTTTCTTCAGAAACTGCAGAAATATAATAAAAAGGTCTCAGACCCTGATTTCCTCCATGATTCTTCTCCGGAGCAGAAATAGGCTGAAATACGAGGAGAGAAGCCGGAGGAGGCTCCGCCACGAAGGGACAACAAAGCCCAGCAGGGCCTGGGTCTTCACACAACGACCCCCACAGTCTGATCACTGCCCGGACTCTGCCTCCATCCCCAGCCCCGCTGCCTCGCTCTCAAACCGGCAGGGAGAAGCAGCGCAGCGCGGCGCACAGATCCAGGAGCAGGTCGGAGCCTCCAGCAGCATCCAGGCCGAAGAGGGTGAGTCGGAGCCGGGGAGGATGGACGGATGCGCTCGGTCCTGGACTTTTTTTGTCCTCGCGAGGTTTGATTCACATCAACAAAGGCCTGGAACACGTGACCTGCTCGAGACCACTCCCCCTCGCCAC
>JBAMIH010000035.1:243430-298430 GCA_038501795.1 Pseudopleuronectes americanus | reverse complement strand
GTAGTAGTAGTAGTAGTAGTAGTAGTATTAACAGTAGTGGTAGTAGCAGTAGTAATAGTAGTAGTAGTAGTAATAGTAGTAGTACTAACAATTTTTGAAACTAACACTTTAGTAGCACTTTGATGGCACTTACTTATAGCACTTTGTAGTTTTGCTTTATTTTGAAGAAATTGTACTTTCCTGATTCTTGTTGTCCTGGGTCTGTACCCTCGGGGTTTTATGCACTTATTGTAAGTCCCTTTGGATAAAAGCGTCAGCTAAATGTAATGTAATGTAATATAATGAGTAGTAGTAGTAGTAGTAGTAGTATTAACAGTAGTAGTAGTAGGAGTAGTAGTAGTAGTAGTATTAACAGTAGTAGTAGTGGTAGTAGTAGTACTAGTATTAACAGTAGACTAGTAGTAGCAGTAGTAGTAGTAGTATTAACAGTAGTAGTAGTAGGAGTAGTAGTAGTAGTAGTAGTATTAACAGTAGTGGTAGTAGCAGTAGTAGAAGTAGTAGTAGTATTAATAGTAGACTAGTAGTAGTAGTAGTAATAGTAGTAGTAGTATTAGTAGTAGTAGTAGTAGTATTAACAGTAGTAGTAGTGGTAGTAGTGGTACTAGTATTAACAGTAGTAGTAGTGGTAGTAGTGGTACTAGTATTAACAGTAGACTAGTAGTAGTAGTAGTAGTAGTAGTAGTAGTAGTAGTAGTAGTAGTAGTATTAACAGTAGTGTAGTAGCAGTAGTAGAAGTAGTAGTAGTAGTAGTAATAGTAGTAGTAGTAGTAGTAGTAGTAGTAGTAGTATTAACAGTAGTAGTAGTAGGAGTAGTAGTAGTAGTAGTATTAACAGTAGTAGTAGTGGTAGTAGTAGTACTAGTATTAACAGTAGACTAGTAGTAGCAGTAGTAGTAGTAGTAGTATTAACAGTAGTGGTAGTAGCAGTAGTAGTAGTAGTATTAGTAGTAGTAGTAGTAGTATTAGTAGTAGTAGTAGTAGTATTAACAGTAGTAGTAGTGGTAGTAGTATTAACAGTAGTAGTAGTAGTGGTAGTAGTATTAACAGTAGTAGTAGTAGTAGTAGTATTAAAAGTAGTAGTAGTAGTAGTAGTAGTAGTAGTAGTAGTGGTAGTAGTATTAACAGTGGTAATAGTAGTAGTAGTATTAACAGTAGTGGTAGTAGTAGTAGTAGTAGTAGTAGTAGTAGTAGTAGTATTAACAGTAGTGGTAGTAGTAGTAGTAGTTGTATTAACAGTAGACTAGTAGTAGTAGTAGTAGTAGTAGTATTAGTAGTAGTAGTAGTAGTAGTCGTATTAACAGTAGACTAGTAGTAGTAGTATTAACAGTAGTGGTAGTAGTAGTAGAAGTCGTATTAACAGTAGTCTAGTAGTAGTAGTAGTAGTAGTAGTAGTAGTAGTAGTATTAACAGTAGTAGTGGTATAAGTAATAGTAGTAGTAGTATTAACAGTAGTGGTAGTAGTAGTAGTCGTATTAACAGTAGTAGTAGTAGCAGTAGTAGTAGTAGTAGTAGTAGTATTAACAGTAGTGGTAGTAGCAGTAGTAATAGTAGTAGTAGTAGTAATAGTAGTAGTACTAACAATTTTTGAAACTAACACTTTAGTAGCACTTTGATGGCACTTACTTATAGCACTTTGTAGTTTTGCTTTATTTTGAAGAAATTGTACTTTCCTGATTCTTGTTGTCCTGGGTCTGTACCCTCGGGGTTTTATGCACTTATTGTAAGTCCCTTTGGATAAAAGCGTCAGCTAAATGTAATGTAATGTAATATAATGAGTAGTAGTAGTAGTGTGATGTGGCCGTTCTCTAACCCTCTAAACACTTCTCGAGTTTCAGGGGTGAACAGTGTTGCAGTAGAATCCAACACAATTGAAGTTGTGATAAAACAACAGAAACACAACTTGGCTTCATTGTGCTCCTGTGATGTCATCAAGTGTCCACAAGCCCCTCCATTGTAATTGAACTTAAAACGAGGTGATTTTTAAACCGAGTTTTAAACCTGAAAGTCTCTGATATCCTCATGTTTGATAAGAAGTGAATTAAAGTGTTGGGTTGAACTTTCCCTTTAGACGTGAACGTTCACAGACAAAGAAGTTAGTTGTGTTGTTGTGTTTTAAACTTCTGGGTTAACTTTAAACACATAAAGAGTCCTGGGGCGGCAGGGCCTCCATCCGCAGAGGCCGGGGTTCGATTCCGACCCGCGACATGTATGCATTTCTCTACCCACACTCTTTCTATACCCCCCCGTTCACAAGCTTAATCTGTCCTATCCATTAAAGGTGATAAAAGAAAACAAGAATACATTTAAAAAACAAAGTCACAGATCTCCGAGTGAAGATAAGGTTCCAGTGTGGTAATTCCTCACTATTGCAGGATCAGGCAGCTGATTGGATGACAGGGTGGACTGACTGACAGTAACCATGGAGACACTGACTGTGGTGTTACAGTAAAGAGCAGCTCCTCACTCATCACAGCTAACACAATTCTGTGAGAGATGGAGAGATAAAACACACACATACACAAACTGCATTCCGCTGAGAGGCCTGAAAAACATGTTGCAATGACTGTGTGTGTTTGTGTGTGAGCGTGTGTGTGTGTGATCTCTCTCACAGTTTATCAAACACTTGAATTCTAATTAACACAGCAGTTGTAATGTCAGGTTCAACCCTGGACTGATTCATCCAGTGAAACCTTGTAGGTGAAAGACCTAAAAGAAACACTATTCTAATATGGTGAAGACTTTGATTAATAAACGACCCTGTAAACTAACACAGGATTCCTGTTTGTGCGTGTGTGTGTGTTGAATAAGGTCAAAACAGATAAGACCCTAACCCTGACTCTCGTCTGCAGCACACCATGGTGTTTGGTTGTTTTTGTCTCTTTACTTTCTGTTTAATTCTCTGTTTGTGTGTTTAACAGTCAACTTGGTGGAAGGATGCATTAAGTGGTCAGGGATAAATAAAACATTCACGTTATCGTGAGAGATAGAACTTTTGCTTCAGTGATTTCTAAGAGAATAATTCATGGAGCTTGATTTAAAAATGTTTATATATTTAGAGCCTGATTTTGAATGAGTGTGTGTGATTTAGTGCAGATTGATTGACAGATTGTTGGTGTTGTATTCCTTTCTTCATGCTTTTCTTTCTTTTCTCTTCTCGTTCTTGTTTTCTTCTTTCTCTTGCTGCTGACTCAGTAGACATGATGGATAAAGAGGATTTGACTGATCCAGTTTCTTCATGTTTCTCCTATGTCATTCTTTCTCTGCTTCATCTCGATGCTCTGTAGCCATGTGACTCTCATCGACACGCGTGTGCACAAACCACAAAGTCTTTTCATGTGCACTGTTCTATACAGCAGTCAAAAATGTCATCCAATCCGATGTTAGCCATTATCCAGAGATTTGACCTGTCCCTGAACAACCAGTTCAACAAGTGTGTGTGAGTGTGTTTGTTTGTGTGTGTTTGTGTCTTTGTGTGTGTTTGTCCAGATGTGAACCCCTCTCTCTTGAACAAATCAAAGAGCGGCAGAGAACAGCTGTTTTGTTTGTTATTATAATTATTTGATGATTATTTGTATTATTATGGGGTAAGGGTTATATCATTTGTCTCTTGTGCCTCATGGCGTCTCTTGAACTTTTTACCCTCTGCTGATAGTGTGGAATGTTTGCTGCTGAACGAGGTGTGGAAGACAAACCCGCCGGACAGGTGAGAGACACCTCCGGGCGTGTGACACCACCCGCTGGCTTTTCTAAAGCTGGTGTAATTTAAAAAACTCAATAAGGAACGTCTCCGATTTCCATTTTCAATCCTCTCAACAAACAGATCAAATGTCCCGCTGTGACATCACACGTCTCTCTGTGCAAGTTGATCTTTAACGTGTAACGACAAACTGAGCTGATGTCAGAAGTTTCTCTGGATCTGTGTCGCAGCGTCCTGCTCCTTATCTGAAGTCACCTGACGCACTCGTCCTCTACTGGTCACAGCTTCTTGTTCAGGAGCCTCGTAAATATCAGTGATGGAAAGTAACTAAGTACATTTACCCTACTTTACTCAAGTATTTCCATGAGATGAGATGACTAGATGATCCCAAACATCTTGGATCTGACCTCAGATTTCTCTCATGACACTTTAGAGGGGCCTGGACCCAGAGATTGGGAAACACTGGAATAAACTAATTTGAATGATGAGCAATGTGTTCCGATCTCAATAAAAATGATAATTTGAAATAAAGTGACACCGACAAATGTACAAAATGCAATTCTTTTGTAATCAAATGTGGGATTAGGGTTTCAGAAAAAATCTGGTTAGAGAGAGAAATAACTCTTTTACTTCAAAGTTCACTTCCTCACTACCTATATCTGTCTGTTTGTCGTCTATCTGTCTATCTATCTATCTTTCTATATATAAAAATGTCTCCCTCCCTCCCCCCTTCTCCATATGTCTCTCTCTCTCTCTCACTCTCTCTCTGTCTCTGTCTCTGTCTCTCTCTGTCTCTTTCTCTCTGTCTCTTTCTGTCTCTCTCTCTCTCTCTCTGTCAGTGTGTCAGGGGACGAGTAACCACCTGACGTTGTTGATGACACATGAGAATCACTATGACAACCTGGTGAGGATGTATTCCAACTGTTCGGTGGTTCTGGAGAATCTGGAGGTGACTTACGCTCTGCAGCATCACGACCTGTCCTTCCTCCAGGTGCGTCATCCACAACTTAACCAACCACCACAACTCTCACTTATATAACACTAACCCATAACTATGGGAAAACTTTCATATGTTTCAATCGTCACTGGTTTTAAATAAAATGTAATTTTATTTAAAAGCTCATTTTATTTGTTTTTCTTTCCTCTTTGGTTTCAGTCCATCCAGGAAGTGGGCGGGTACATTCTGATCGCTATGAACGAGGTCGCTACAATCCCATTGGTCAATCTGAGGCTGATCCGAGGTCAGAACCTGTACGAGGGTCAATTCTCTCTGTTGGTGATGTCCAACTACAAAAGGAACCAATCGTCTGACACAACGGACTACACAAGTGGACTCAGACAACTGCTGCTCAGCAACCTGACTGGTAACACACACACTCACTCACACACACACACACACACACACACACACACACACACACACACACACACACACACACACACACTACACACTGGACTACACAGGTAGACTGAGAAAACTGCTGTTCACCAACCAGACCGGTAACACACACACAACACATCTGTGTCTGTCTGTTGTGTGTGATGTGTTGTGCGATCTGTGTTTGTGTGTCTGTGTGTAGTGTGTGTGGGGTTCAAAGGTCAGAGTGACCTTATTAATTCTTTGTCTCCTCACAGAGATTCTGAAGGGGGGGGTAAAGATGACCAACAATCCTTTGCTGTGTCACACGGACACTATCCAGTGGTGGGACATCCTGGACAACGACACCAATCCCAGAATGCATCTGGAGATGGACACGTTCCCCAGAAAATGTTGGTATGATCAACATATGTGTTTAGCATATGGGCTGTGTTTGATCCTAATGATGTGTGTCCCTGTGTGTTTGTAGGTGACAAGTGTGACAGGAGTTGTGTGAACGGTTCGTGTTGGGCAACAGGACAACATCACTGCCAGAGATGTACTTTTTATTTCTTCTTCTACAATTATACAAAACTTTTAGTTTTTTATTCAAATGTTTAATTATATAACCTTAAATGAGTGAATGATAAATAAAGTTTATTTATTATATTATATATTAATTAATTATTCTAAAATAAATCATGATTTAATAATGACTAAAGAAGGATGTATAATATATGAATGTGTCTAATGTGTTTCCAGTCACAAAGCTGCAATGTGCCAGACAGTGCAGCAGCAGGTGTCGAGGCCCGAAACCCATGGACTGCTGTAACGAGCAGTGTGCGGCCGGCTGCACCGGGCCTCACGCCACCGACTGTCTGGTCAGTGAGTCACATGATAACAAGTAGAGACACAAAAGGTTTTCTAATGAGATGTGACACACACTAATGACAGCGCCCCCTGTCGCCCCTCCAGGCGTGCAGGAAGTTTAATGATGACGGGACTTGTAAAAACACATGTCCCCCTCCGACAATCTACAACATCAAAACCCACCAGGTGGACAACAACCCCAACGCCAAGTTCACCTTCGGGGCCATCTGCATCATGTCCTGCCCACGTACGGACTTTAACGTTCATCTTACTAACATCAGGTGCAGCTGCTGGAGGCTGCACACATTACAACTCATCACACAGAACTGATTCAAGGTCTTAATGTTGTACAAAGTCTCCGGGCGACCCTGAAGTCCCAGAACCCCAAACCTCAGATTTATTTGTTTTGATTAATCAGGCCTGAATATTATAATCTTCTGTCTTTTAGACAAATCCAGAATTGTTCTGGTTTAGATTTGTTCTTTGTAAAGTTGTATTGTATTTTCACACATTAAACCATAAGCAGGTTCAAATCATCCGTGATTAGTGGATGAACAACCAATTGATCCTTCAGTGAATCAAATTAAAAGTGTTGTTGTAAACGCTGCTGCAAGTAAACAATGAATCACTTATCAATCCATGAATCAGCCGTCACTCTTATGACTGATCAGGACATGATCGGGCTGTAGTCTGCTTTCAGACTTTCTGTGTGTCAGCTGAGAGCTCCATGTCTCAGAGGCTGAAGTGATGCTTTTGTGTGAGAGCAGATAACTACGTGGTGACCGACGGGTCCTGTGTTCGAACCTGCAGCGCTGGAATGTTCGAGGTTGAGGAGGACGGAGTCCAACGCTGCAAGATGTGTGGCGGGCCCTGTCCCAAAGGTAGAGTGACCTAAAGAGAGAGAGAGAAAGACTTGAATATTTAATAAATATATATGATATTAGATATATTAGAATATAATTGATAAAACCTTGTGTTGTTTTCAGCCTGTGACGGAGTCGGGGTCGGCTCTCTGACCGACACCCTGGCTGTGAACGCCTCCAACATCGAATCCTTCAGGAACTGCACCAAAATCAATGGAGATGTTTCGCTCCTGGAAACCTCCTTCACCGGGTCCAGTTCTCAATTATTACTTCTATCATTATTAAAATTATAGTTTGAATAATACCATTGAAAAAATTCAGCAGCAACTTGGCTTCAGCGTTATGTCTGAAACCAAACGTTCATATTAAAAAACGGCGATGATGTCAGTATTTGAAAGTTGTTTTAATTGGCTCCTCCAGAGATGCTCATTATAAAATCCCGCCCATGGACCCTGTGAAGCTGGAGTACTTCAGGACAGTGAAGGAAATCACCGGTAGGTCAAAGGTCACCTTTTTTCACAAGTAAACGTTATTTAGCTCCACATTAGTCACTATGTTGAAACAAGTCTCTCACAGCACAAAGCAGCCAACCCTGAAGAAGAACCCCTGGAAGCATCTGAAGCATTCAAATAGTGGCAGACTTCAGAATTAAAGGTAAATCATTTAGTGCCTGTGATCAACCCTCTGCTCTCCCCGGTGTCCTCCAGGTTATCTGCTGATCCAGTCGTGGCCGGAGAACCTGACGTCTCTGTCTGTGTTCGAGAACCTGGAGATCATCAGAGGGAGAACCACGCGCTCGTGAGTCTCAGGAACCGTTCCATAGTCTGGAGATTTAGATGTTTTCAAAGTTTGATTTTCTTTTTATGTTAACATGCAAGTGCAAACAAAGTGAACTGTATTCTTTCAGTCGCTGTCTTTTTGAGACCTTCTTATAATGTGTTCAATAGATGGATGGATACTTTATTAATCCTGTGGGAAATTCAGAAGCTCATTCAAGCTCATTTACAAAGAGAAACAAAGAACGGTTTCTCTGTTGAAAATTCTTTCACACTGTTTGAATTCCTCAAGCCTCAATCCTGGGTCCTTTATTATTCATTATATATTTTCTCCCCTGAGATCAGATAATCATGATACATCATGTATGACACACGTATATGTATATATGTAGCCAACCTGAAGTGTTGGACTTCAAACTGGAATCTTTCCTCTAGTCAACACAGTTTGGTCGTGGTGAAAGCGAAGCACCTCCGCTGGCTGGGTCTGCGCTCCCTGAAGGAGGTGAGCGCTGGGAAGGTGATCTTCAGAGACAATGTCCAGCTCTGCTACAATGGACTGGAGCAGTGGACCGGCCTCTTCAGATCCAGCGACCAGACCATCAAGATGAAGGACAATGCTGCCCCCGGTGTCTGTGGTGAGTTTCTGAATGTGTGTGGAGTTCACCTCCGGGTCCAGTGAAAGCGGAGGAATAAGAACATATATTTCTCCCTTTCTCAAAGAACAACAGAATCGAACCTGTGATGATGAGTGTACAGATGGCGGCTGCTGGGGTCCAGGTCCAACCATGTGTGTCTCCTGTCGACATTTTGACCGCAAGCGTCGCTGTGTGGCCTTTTGTAACCTGCTGCAGGGGTGAGGAAGCAGAACCAGGCCCAACAGCACATCAACAGCATGTCTGACCATTATTCTACTCACACATAGCATTCTGCCACTAGGGGGCTCTCTCTCAGAACCACAGACAGAGTTTGTTGACTGTAGCCATGTGGGATGATGGGAGTTGAAGTCTTCTCCTGGTTAGATTCCTCCAGTGTTGAAGGTTCAGGAGGTTTTTATCTGATCCTCCTCCAACACAAACAGCTGATTCACTCCAGTAAAAACAGTGAATAAAGCAGCTTCCTGTTAATCTCAGTGTTTCTCTGACTCGTCTCTGATTGGCTGAGTTGCTTGTTTCTCTAAAAACTTCAGATCCAGACGACAACGACTAAAATGCTCAACTGCTTCAGATATGAAGTAGTATGATCAAAACTCACCAAGATGTAAGACAGTGTAAAAATGTGACTGGATTAAAAAGTCACTTTTGACTCTTCTGAAAAACACAAAGACTGAAACGTTACTTTGATTAAAAGTACAGATTTTGAAAATATCGTGTAAATATAATTTATAACAGATAGAACACAGGTGTTTGTGTTGATGATTTTGTTCTTTAATGTCACAAAAATTAAATATTCACCCGAAGGATTATAGGGGGCAGATCGGAGCCAAATTGTTACATTCCTTTTATGATTAACACAAAGGGAACAGAATTAATTGTGAGCATTAACATTCAACACATCCGTCCTGAGTGTGTGTTTGTCCTCAGTGAACCCAGAGAGGTGGAGGTGAACGGCAGCTGTGTCCAGTGTCATCCAGAGTGTCTGCTGACCCCCGGGACTCCAGCCTGTCACGGACCGGTCAGTGCCTTCTGTCTACTGACACATCATCAAGAGAGCCAATACCCATATAAATACAGACCATATACTATAACATACAATCACAAAGATTAAAAACCGGATAAACGTGCACAGGAAAACAGTGATGAAGATGGCATGATGACATCTTAAAAGATGAGGGTTAGGGTTAGTGTTAAAAATTATTAAATATTAAACGAGAGAGATGTGTTTCAGAATCAGAAATTAAAGGGGAAAAAATCCATAGAAAATAAATCAATAAAAACTGAGTCAAAGGAAAAACACAAAAAACTGAATTATAGAAAAATCAGATTTATGAATAATACAATTTAAAAGATGACAAATATTAGGTCTTAAAAAGTATTATTCATTAGAAATTTGATAACTTTATATTTTAAAACACATAAGAAGACATTGAGCAAATTGTTCCACCTACAGGGTCCCGACCAGTGTTCCCAGTGCGCCCATGCCCAGGACGGCCCTCACTGCGTGGCACGCTGCCCGCGTGGCGTCCCCGGGGGCGGAGACACGCTGGTCTGGAAACACGCCGACGCCACGGGCCGGTGTCAGGCCTGTCACCAGAACTGCACCGAGGGGTGAGCCGCCCGTCTGCAGATCTGAGCGACAACATGTGAAGACACTGACGTTTGTGTGTTTGTGTCCGCAGGTGTTCAGGACCGGGTCTGTCCGGGTGCACAGGGTGAGACAGAGTGCATCATGGGTACAGCTGATCAAATGTGACATTATGTCCTGGTTTCCATGACAACAGTAAATCTGTTTCTTCAAACTACAAATTTGGAACTCTGATTAACAATTAAATTAATAACTATAACTAAAATTACCATGTAGATAGTTAGCTAAGTTGAAGGATAAGCAGTTCTTGACAGTGTAGAGTAGTTACAGCTTTGATTAGAATAATAATAAAGAACTGAAGGTCAATGACCTGATGGATTATTGTCAGTAATGGTCGACTATCTGAGGAGAAATATTATATATCAAGCAGTCTTGATATGATCATAGATCAGGATCAGGATCCACCTTCATAATCCACGATGTGGACGATGAGGCAAAGGGACTCAAGGGGGAGAAGTCCAGTCAGTCACATGTAGTGATGAGATACCGTAAATCCTCTAATAGTGGCCTGTATTCCATTAGCGGCCGGGTCTCTAACATTGGCCGGGCTCGCTATCGGCGGAGGTAAATAAAGGCCGGTCTCCCTTATAGAGGCCGGGGCTATTATTAGATGCGGACAAACATTACACAAGTGGAGGGAACCTAAAAGCACCATCTCGCCGTCTGCTTGTGGACTGGGTTCTCACTGCGTGGGACAAGCTGGACAAGGAGCTGATCATCAAGTCCTTCATAGTGTGTGGGCAGTCTGTGAAACCCGACGGTTTGTGCGGTGCACATCATCCTTCGGCGCACATCAGCCTGCGGCGTATATCCCCGTGTGGCGCACATCACCGTGTGGCGCACATCAGCCTGCGGCGCACATCAACAAGCTGGCTGATGCCCGCCTGCGCGAGGAATAGAACAGACGCGCAGCGGAACATGAGGAGGACGAAGAGGAACTGTATAATAACGAACTTGTTGTAGAGGCTGGCGCGAGTGATGAGGAGATTACAGGAGAAGAGGAGGAGGAAACTGATGAGGAGGATTTTTAAGGTTTTTAATTTCAAAGTGTTTACAATGCACTACCGGTATGTTTGCTATGTTTTTGTTAGCCTGAATTACCGGTATTTGTTGTTGGTGTTCTGTATGCATACCATGTGTTACGGTAACTGTAGCCTACTTTTTCTATAAATGAACCTAGTATTTTATAGGTTCAAATAGACACAAAATCTCGTTTTTATTCATTCTACTGGTAGTCTACTTTGCTCAAATAGAAATAGAGGCCTGCCTCTAATTCTGGCCTCCTTCCAATAAAGGCCTGGGCCGCGATGCGCTTGAGTCAAATAAAGGCCCGGTCCTATATTAGAGGATTTACGGTATTAATATCTTTGATGTGATAAGGATGGAGAAGAGGAAGGAGAAGCTGGAAAGAGAAGCTCCGTGTGTCATGTGACCCCGACCTTCTAGACCTATAGCAGCAGAACTGAGATCAGGTCTGAGACAAACCTGGACCGGTTCTAACTAGAAGCTTTATCGTAAAGGAAGGTTTGAATCTGCCTCCACAACTGAAGCTGAGATGATTCCACAGGAGAGGAGCTTGATGCTGAAGCTCTGGCTCCTCCTCCTCTAGAGACTTTAGGGACGACAGCCTGAATTCTGGGAGCTCAGGGCTCTAGAGGTGATAAGGTACTAACAGCTCTTTGAGGTATAATGGTGCCGTATTATTAAGGGCCTTGAAGGTGAGGAACAAATATCATGATATAAAGGATTTAAAGAATATAGAGGTAAATACACACCTACAATCAAGTGTGTGTGTGTGTGTGTCCTTACAGTGCTGCTGGTCACTCCATGTTGGCGGTGGGAGTAGTTGGAGGACTCTTTGTCGCTGTTATAGTGCCATTGGTCATCTTTGTGTTGCTACGACGACAACGAATCAGGAGGAAGAGGACTCTGCGGCGCCTCCTGCAGGAGAGAGAGGTGAGAGGCTGGCTTTCATTTTCTGTTTCCTATTGTTCAAACAGGTTGTTTATCTACTTTAAGACTCTATTTTGTTTTTATTTCTATTTATTTCACGTTTTATTTACTAGATTTAGTTTTTAGATGTATCTGTCCATTTGACCATCTATTGGTTTATCTCCATCCCTCCCTCCTGTGGTTCAGCTGGTGGAGCCGTTGACTCCCAGTGGTGAAGCTCCGAACCAGGCGCTGCTGAGAATCCTGAAGGAGACGGAGTTTAAAAAGATTCGGGTCCTCGGCTCCGGGGCCTTTGGAACTGTCTTCAAGGTGACGACATGTGACATACACACACACACACACACACACACACACACACACACACGTGTCGATATGTCTGCTGCGCTAAACATGGATAAAAGAAAATTCTGTGTTTTAGGGTCTGTGGATTCCTGAGGGAGAGAACGTGAAGATCCCAGTTGCCATCAAAGTTCTGAGAGAAGCAACATCACCTAAAGCCAACCAAGAAATCCTGGAGGTGAGACTCCTCCTCCTCCGCTTCTCTTCTTCTTCTGCTGTTTCTCTTTGTTTTCTTCTTCTTCTCCCTCCTGTTAATAACTGTTGTACTATTTTAGGATTTTGTTTCCTGCCAAAAAAACAAATCACATTGTCAGCAATGTTGTTCTACTGTAGTACTGCAGAGTACTCTGGTGATGTGGAGTACTGTAGTACTGTGGAGTACTCTGGTGATGTGGAGTACTGTAGTACTGTGGATTACTGGGCATAAAGGTGCTGTTGCTAGACGCCATCTACAAACCAATCAGAGTCAAGTACAAGTAGACTCCGCCCACATAGGTGATGATGACAGGATGTATGTTGGTCAGACTAAATTCTTTATTCCTTAAAATAAAATGTGAAACCAAAACTTACAGATCAAAGGAAACGATGGAACAAACACATGAAGCTGGTTTAGACCAAATTCAGAGAATTCATTTCTGAATAGAAGATTTGAGAAATCTCCAGATGTCTGAGCTCTCTTCTCCAGTTGTTACTTTCAGAACATCCTTCACTGGTTATAGACGTGTGTGTGTCTGTGTGTAGGAGGCGTATGTCATGGCGAGTGTGGATCACCCTCATGTGTGTCGTCTGCTGGGAATCTGTCTGACGTCGTCGGTGCAGCTGGTCACTCAGCTGATGCCGTACGGCTGCTTGCTGGACTACGTCCGGCACCACAGGGACCAGGTGGGGGCCCGGTGGCTGCTGAACTGGTGCGTCCAGATCGCCAAGGTGAGAACCAGTGATCCCACAGATCAGAGACATGAGCCCTGTGAGCCTGCTGGGCCTGTTAGTGTGTGTTGAGACTGTTCTCTGTCTTGAGTCTCATTTATTTAAATGCTGGGAAAATTCACACTCCAAGGTTGGGGGGGGGGTTAACTGCCGTTTTCCCATTTTCCCACACTTTTGACTTAGGAGGGGGATGGGTGGGATGGGGGGGGGGTAGCTCCATAGGTAAGCTAATTAAATATTTTCTAGTAGCCAGAGGCAACATGTTTTCAGGTTTTCAGTCTGTAGTGAGTCCTGTTGTGTTGTTGTGTTGATGTGTTCAGTTCCATCAGCATCTGTGTGTGTGTCCTGGGAGAGGAGCTTTGTTCACTGATCACAGAGTTTCTCTGTAGTTTGACTTGTTGAGTTAAGAAAGAGGAAGTTGCTCCTTGTTAACGTATGTGAGACAATCTGGGATTTATGGGAAGTACAAATAAGATTTGATAGATTTCTCCATCTTGTGAACATGAGATCTAAAGAACCTCTGGAGGGAACTTGTTTCCCTAACCCGGAGTAGATGTGGTCAATATTGATCTAAAATGAGTCTGGTTGAAACAATATATAGAGGACTGATCCTTGTGTGTGTGTGTGTGTGTGTGGTGTGTGTGTGTGTGTGTGTGTGTGTGTGTGTGTGTGTGTGTGTGTGTGTGTGTGTGTGCGTACACAGGGGATGAACTACCTGGAGGATCGTCACCTGGTGCATCGAGACCTGGCGGCGAGGAACGTCCTTCTGAAAACTCCTAACCACGTGAAGATCACTGACTTCGGCCTGGCCAAGCTACTGACGGCTGATGAGAAGGAGTACCATGCTGATGGAGGAAAGGTGTGTGTGTCTGGTCTTCATCTCTTCATGCGACCTGTTGTCACCCTCTGTGACCTGTGACCTTTAGCCCCAACCTGTAACACACCTCATGATGTCCCTCGACCCCCCCCGTAGGTTCCAATTAAGTGGATGGCGTTGGAGTCGATCCTCCAGTGGACGTACACACATCAGAGTGACGTGTGGAGCTACGGTGAGTCCAGACGTCCAGAGCTTTAAACAGCCGCTGATCAGACAACTGAGCCATAATGAAATGTTTGTTCTGAAGACAGAACTGCTCAGATTGAACTGGGATGTTCTGTGGTCTGCAGGTGTGACTGTGTGGGAGCTGATGACCTTCGGCTTCAAACCGTACGATGGAATCCCAGCACGCGATATCGCCTCAGTGCTGGAGAGAGGAGAGCGGCTGCCTCAGCCTCCCATCTGCACCATCGACGTCTACACGGTCATGGTCAAATGTGAGAGAAACTATCAGTGCTGACACTAGACACTACACTTCAAGTCAGAGGGTTTCAGTCGATGGGGAAGATTCACGTTTGTTCGCTGTTGTCAGGTTGGATGATCGAGCCGTCGAGTCGTCCCAGGTTCAGGGAACTGACGCTGGAGTTTTCTAAAATGGCAAGAGATCCCTCCAGATACCTGGTGATACAGGTGAGCATGTGTGTGTGTGCGTGAGTGTGTGTGTGTGTGGACTTTCGTTATGGAACATACTGGTTTATTACAATTGAAGATTTATAGTTCTTAAATCATTTCTATCAGTTCCTATATCTCACACATCAACCAGCTTTTTTTAATTCACCAGATTTGTATTCGGATCAAATCACACACTAATAAATACCAGTCCGATCATTTTCATTCTGAATTATTCTCAGATTTACAGAGGATAATTCATAATGATATTCATAAAATTTTAACCCTAACCCTAACCCTAACCCTAGCTAACTAACTAACTAACTAACTAACTAACTAACTAACTAACTAGCTAACTAGCTAACTAGCTAACTAGCTAACTAGCTAACTAACTAACTAACTAACTAACTAACTAACTAGCTAACTAACTAACTAACTAACTAACTAACTAGATAGATAGCTAGCTAGCTAACTAACTAACTAACTAACTAATTAATTAACTAACTAACTAACTAACTAACTAGCTAACTAACTAACTAACTAACTAACTAACTAACTAACTAACTAACTAGCAAACAAAACAACATTTAACTAAACTAACCCAACTGACCTGCTGTGACTGGTTGCCAGGGCGACCGTCCCAGTCCGTCCGACAGCAGGTTCTTCTCTCGTCTGTTGAGCTCAGACACGGACGACGTGGTGGATGCTGACGAGTACCTGCTGCCCAGTAAAGGACTGGGTAACCATGACAACCAGCGCTGTAACACCATGGTAAAAACACACACACACACACACACACACACACACACATATCTGTATTTCTGTACACACACACACACATATTAACACTGTCTGTGGTTATGTCAGAACGGTCGACCAATCAGAGAGAACAGCGTTGCTCTGCGTTACATCACTGATCCGACTCACAACTCACTGGATAAAGACGACTTCACTGTTCACGGTACGAACACAATATAATCATAAAAACTAACCCTAACCCTAACTCTATGTAAAATTGATGTTTGCTGAGTGAATGATTATGTTTCTTTCTTTAACACTTTAACAAGCAGGAAACAGCAACATGAATAAATGATCAATTATTTTGTCTGCTCACACTAATGTGTGTTTTTTCTCTAGAGTACATGAACCAGAGCGTGAGTGGAACCAGCTGCAGCAGCCGACTGTCTGAGGCCTTGAATCCAAACTACGAGGATCTGAGTTTGGGCTGGGGCGCCTCCTCACTTCCTGTTTCGCAGGATGATCTGAAGTTCTTCAGCCGAGTTCCAGAGGGACCAGAATACCTGAACGCCACCCAGAAGCCGACCCCCCTGGCTGCTTGGAACAGCCTTGACAACCCGGACTACCAGGCCGACTTCCTGCCGCAGGATAACCCCTCTTCTTTCCCTGCTGATGGTGCATTCCTCCCGGCGGCTGAGAACATGGAGTACCTGGGTCTGGGAGCTAGACTGCATGCGCCTGCCCGCTAGAGGGCAGCAACATGCAAGCTGAAGCTGTAAGTTTAGTGGAAACAGAACATGGCTTCCTGTGATTCAGACTGACTCAAGTTAATTTAAACACTGACTCACCATGTTCACACTGAGAGTTGTAGATACATTGGAACTCAACCTCTGCATGCTGCGTGTTGCTCAACGGCACGCTAACCGGGAGCACCATGAAACCAAACAACTTCAGCAACTCGACAGTTTCCCACAGATACTCGTCCGTCTGTCTAATGTCTTTTCTAATGTTTACTAATGTATTCTGTCTCAGTGGAAATCCATCGTTTAGTGACATGATCGACAAAAACATTCGATTTCTGAGATTCGTCAACTTCCTGTCTCTGTTTCCTGCGTTCGTCACTATTTGCTTCTTTATTGATACTGAAAACCCGATGGAAATTAAATTATCATTATTTCAGGTTTGTAAATGTGCAGGAACTAATTATTGTGTAATATTATTGAAAATGGGAAATATAATTTTAGAAGAATTAAAATTGACAGAAAATGAGCTGATCTGTGGCTCATAACTGACGAGTGACCGTAAGAGACCAGTGATGCCCCCTGCTGGTGATGTGCGGCTCTTTTGCAGATTTTTATACAAATAAAAAGAAAAAATCAATCTTCTTCTTCTTTGTTCGATTTATTGGCGGTTGGCATAACGTCAAGGCGCATTACTGTATCTCTCATTACCCCACATGACAAATGCCATAAAACACTTGCTTGAGCATGTCCTCTTTCTCCTTTTGCCTGCTCAGCCTGACCTGCATGATTCATACTTGATATCTCATAGCTTCTCCTTTTTCTGTGAATAACATCATGTTCATATTAAGTAATTTTGTCCAATCCTCTCTTCCTCAAATAGTGGAGAATACTATTTTCCAAAGGTACATTCAATTTGACTTCTTATTATTATTATTTGGTCGGATACTATTCCAAGTCACATTAGAGAAATTTTAAAATAACTTCTAGTAGGTGACTGCAAATAAAGTCGACTCGTCTCCACTTCCTCCAAAAGTCAAGCTAAAATATCTCAGATACAAAGGCTGCCATCTTGTGGTGATGACGTTATTTACAGTCTGTAAAGTAGTGATCATGACGTCTCAGCCTGTTTGTAAGATACTGAACCCCTAAACAACCCCTCATAAAATGTTGAGTGTACTAATTGTAAGTCGCTTTGGATAAAAGCGTCAGCCAAATGACAAGTATTGTATAAGTATAGTATTGTATATCATCAAATAAGAGATAAGACTGAGCTGAAATTACAGAAACATCTTTACAAACAATTATTTAACATCTACTTAGATGTTTTAGTTTGGTCCATGTCCCATCTGCTGACATGGAGGAGGAGGTGTATGAGCTATACTACAGTCAGACACCAGGGGGCGATCAAGATGATTTGGCTTCAGTTTTGGAACTACATTTCTTCCTTCTTTAGATATATTTTAGTTATTTCTAGTGAAAAATCCCTGTACATCTATAACCAGCACATATGTGGACTAAAGTGGATCTGATCTGGATGGCGGATCATGATCCTGCTGGCTGCTGAACATAGACTATGATGCAGCTGGACTGCTTGACAGATCGTATTGAAGTTATCCTTCAGAATGTTGCTAAAACTTTAATCTTGATGATGTTTTCCTACACGTGTTATCTGTTGACTTGTGTCCGTCCTGGGAGACGGATCCTCACACGTGTCTCTGAGGTTTCTAATTATTTTACCTGTTAAAAGGTTTTTAGTAGTTTGTCCTGACTCTTGTTGAGGGTTAAGGACAGAGGATGTCTCACCATGTTAAAGCCCTATGAGAAGAATTGTGATTAGTGAATATGGGCTATACAAATACAATTTGATTGATTCATTTACATATTTGACTAAACATGAAAATACTATTTAAAGCTGTAATTATTAGCGTCTGGTATAAATAACATTAATAGACATTAATGTTTACTTACCTGTAGATTATTTATTCTGTTATAAACCAGCCTGATTGTTTAATACTTGTTTATATTAGTGATAAATGTTCAATAGGGTGAATCATTTAAAATTTCTGTTATTTTGAATCCAAGATTTCTTTTGTATTTTCGTGGTGTTTGTGATGATTTCATTACATTACATTTCATTTAGCTGACGCTTTTATCCAAAGCGACTTACAATAAGATTTCACTGGTTTGTGTCTGAACTATGAGGGGACATTTTTTTTTAAATTAAACTTATAATCACATGGTTATTTCCCACTGGCAACTACTTGTTGTACTGTTGAAATAATTTTTTTATTTCTCTTTTACTTGACAATAATCAGCCAAACATTGTTGCTGTTGCTGTTTGTGGAAACACATGGAAGCTGAGAGGAGACTGATTATTCTTCAGGTTCTTTATTCAACAGTTTATTGAACAAAGACGAGCTTCAGATCTTTTTAAACAAAGTTTTCTTCTCAATAAAGACTGTAGAACGGTAAATGATAAAAAAAAACGTGTAGGTGCTGTTAGTCCAATGTATGATAGAAAAGTATCAATACAGAGATTTAAGAATTAGAACTCATAACTTCCATATCTGGAATCTGAATACATTCACAGATAAACTGTGAGTTATGTGACTCATATGGACGATGAACACAATCCAACAGGGACATCGCAAATATGTGATCGATTCTAATCACAGCAGATCTGTTCATTTACTCAAACACCAAACTAAAAAGAAAACATAACTCTGCTTCTCCACTCGATGAAAAATCTGAGGGTAGAATTCAACAAAAGAAAAGGAACGATAATCATCCCCAAAAAAATGTCAACACATCGCACAAGACTTCACTTCAACATTCCAACACAACGCTTCAACAAATTATATTATCAATCAATCAATCAAATTTTATTTGTATAGCCCATATTCACAAATTACAATTCATCTCATAGGGCTTTAACAGGGTGAGTCATCCTCTGTCCTTAACCCTCAACAAGAGTGAGGACAAACTACTAAAAACCTTTTAACAGGTAAAATAAGTAGAAACCTCAGAGACACATGTGAGGATCCGTCTCCCAGGACGGACACAAGAGCAACAGATGCCACGTCCACATTACACAAGACAAACCTCAGAAATCATGATGACATAACAATATAAAATAAAGAATATAACCAAAGTTGAGAAACAGGAAAGTGACTCTTTCAGATTATTTCCGCTGCTTCTGAACGATTTAAATATTTAAGAAAAGATTTGGGACAAAGTGAAACTTACATATTATAATGAAATTCAGTAAAAGGTCTTTATTTGACTAATTCAAAGTTTAATGTAATTTGAGAAAATCTTTTTATTTATTTTAATTAGTTTTTATGTTTGAATTTTATTTAAATGACTGAAAGAGAAACAGTGGAAATAGAGACACCTGCTGGTAGAGAGCCGCTAGAGCACACTTCCGGTCAAACACCTTCACAATGAAAGCATCCACCCTGTGAAAAAATTCAACAGGCAGCACTTCCGGTCGTTACGAGGCTAGCAGTAGCAGAACATGTCGGCTTCGGTCGCATCGTTAAAAACCCGTGTGTCGGTTCTTTGCTCGTTTCGCTTCTCTCCGCCGGTACCGATGAGACTCCCGGGGACAAGCCGCTGGGGGAGGGGTCCCGCCGGCGGCAGGTGGATGTCTCAAACAGGTACGTCCCGGAGCCGAAGCTAACAGGCTAACGTTAGCAGCGATGACGTCAGTGGAGGCTCGCCGGGGTAACTGACGTGCGGTCACGTGATGTCAGGTTAAAAAGTTGTTGTCATGAATTAATGGAATAAAGATTTACTAAACAACTGCTCCCTAAAGTGAGGTCAAATCAACATGATCTCCCCCTGGTGGCAGACTGCAGTACAGGTCATAAAGCTCCTATGCTATCAGAAGGGATATGGACCAAACTAAAATAAATTAGAATAAAGTAAATGTTAAAGAGTGTTTCTTTTCCTAGTTCTTAGGATCGAGCCCGACCTGCATTTAGATGTGGAGTTATAGAATTGACAGCTGAAATGTCTCCTGATGGTCGAGAAAATGACGTCATCACCACGCAAATGACGTCATCACCACAAGAGGGCGGGGGGGGAGACACACACAGGAAGTGACCTGTTACCTCTGCAGCAGAGGTCATGTGATGATGTTTACATCAGCTGACACATTCAGCTCTGATCACCACGAACTCTCTTCACATCTTCGTGTGAGTCAGCTCTTCTTCACCAGACACATTTGTTTTAGTTTCTTCATGGGTTAGGATTAGGGTTAGTGAATCATTGGAGGATCCTTTGCTGTTCACACTGCTCCTGGATCTAGACTTTATACAGGAGCTCAGGAGGAGTCTCACTCTTTGTGTTGAGCACAGGCAGCAACCAATCATGTCAAAGTAAGCACAGGTCCTGCTGACATCAGAGCGAGCTGTCTGCGTTCATCTGGTTGTGGAGTTTGTTTCTTGTGTACTTCTCCTTCGCACATGCAGCGATCAGACGGAGTTCAGGTCTGAAACTAATGATAACAGCAGGTGACGAGAGTTGATCTGTAAACAGATCAACTCTCGTCACCTTATCGTCTGAATTTAATCAAACAGGAGAAAACCTGCGACCACTGGAGGGCGTGAGAGTGTTAGACCTGACCAGGTAATATTCAGTTTTCATGCATGTTATTTTTTGTATGTTCTTGGATCCAGAGCAAATGTTCTGAATGTTTTTTAACGTTGGCAGAGTTCTGGCCGGTCCCTTCGCCACCATGATCCTGGGAGATCTGGGTGCTGAGGTGATCAAAGTGGAAAGACCAGGTGGGTCTGAAGCTCCTCCCACCTCACGTTATAATCTGTTTCTGCACAGCTGTGGGGCATTATGGGTAATTCTTTGTGTGTGTTTGTTGGACAGGAGCAGGTGATGACACCAGAGTTTGGGGTCCTCCATTCATCTCTTCAGAGAGCATCTACTTCCTGAGCGTCAACAGAAACAAAAAGGTGCCAAGAAGATCAAACTTCCTATTCCATTGTTATTGTCTGTGTGTGTATATATATATATATATATATATATTTATTTATTTATATATTGGGGCTGTCAAATGATTAAACACTTTTATCGGATTAATCTCAGGTTGTCTGTGAATAATAGGATTTATCACCATTTCTAAATGCTTGAAAAATCCCTATTTTCTCTGTATATTGTTGTGGGACAGAAAAACATAATTGACAGAAGGTGATATATACATTTAACATTACTTTTTTTATTCATGTCATGGAGCGCCTCATTCTGCGCATTCGTAAGTGCGTTAACAAAATGAAGGAGTTAATTCCACAAATAATCATCCTGCGATATATATATATATATATATATACATATATATATATATATATGTGTGTATGTATGTTATCAGTGACTGTATCTAAAGACAATCAGTGACTTATTTACGGTCCCTGTGTTTTTTCAGAGTATCGCTGTTGACTTGAAACATCCACGAGGAGCCAAGATTATCAAAGAGGTATGACACACAAATACACACACACACACAGACACACACACAGCGACACAGACACCATAACTTTGTTTCATACAGTCCTTCAGCAAGAACAATTGTGTGCGTGCGTGTGCGTGTGCGTGTGCGTGTGCGTGTGTGTGTGTGTGTGTGTGTGTCAGCTGACTGCAGTGTGTGATGTGTTGGTAGAAAACTTCCTCCCCGGGAAACTGCAGCAGTTGAATTTAGGGTTTGAGCAGCTGAGCAAAGTGAATCCTCAGATCATCTTCTGCTCCATCTCAGGTACGACTCACATCTGTCAACATTTGTTCACACAGAGAATTATAGATTTTGTATACATATATATATTTCACTGCCTCCATAGAGAGGAACCCCTGATGTAAATCTACTGTATCTAAATATAAAGGGCCATTCTAGAGTAAAGAAAATAATAATTCGTACTGTTCAGACGAAACGAGTGAAAACATCACTAGGGTTATTTGGTATTAATAGATCCTTTCATCTTAATCTTACATACTGGACCTTTAACTTTATTTATTACTATTATTCATCTGTGATGAAGCTGTGTTTGTTGATGAAGAGAAAATGTCAAGAATCAGGAAACTTCTTGTTTCTTTCATCTTACTTCACCAGAATCCGAGTCTTCAGTCTGGGGTCGTTTAAAGGCCTGTTAGGGTTGACAAGGTTAACACAACAAGACAAAAACAAACACACAAAAGCACAGCCACGCACACTAACAACCTCTTCTACAGTAACACTCACCCTTGCAGTTCTGTGACTCAGCCACTAGATGTCACCAGACTCCACAATAGACAGGCTGTTCACTCAGCAGTTTATTCACTCGGCAATTTAATAACAACGATAAAACAATACAAACATTTAGACCATGTTACAGGATCTGACTCTGAGATGAATTTAATTTAACTTTATTTAAAAAACAAATATAACAGGTTCTCATTTTCAAACGCATCAGAAAAACAAACTGTAAATAACTTCTTCAAAAAATGAACGGAATCAGCGTAGGAGTCGACTTTCTAACATCCAGCGTCAACTTATGAAAATAAATCAATAAAAACAAAAAGGAACCAGGAAAGTCTTCTAGAAACGAAAGAAAGAGGAAAACAAAGGATCATTCGAGATCATTTAGAAATTTATAAAGTTAAGATTTTATTACACTTCTTTTTTAAAGCCACCTACTCGTTCTTTCTGTCTCTCCACTGCAGCTTTGTCCACATTTTTGTACTCTCCCTCTTCCCTGTCCTCCCATTCTTCAGGAAAAAACTACATTACCCAGGAGGCCTCATTAAGCTGCAGCAGCTGGATGCAGCCTGGTCAGGTCGTGACCTGCGTGAACCTTTGCTAGTCAGTTTGTGATAAAAGGAAGAAAACAGAAACTGAAGCTTCGTGTTCGACTCACTAACAGCTGATCAATCTCCAAACCATGCCTCACTTTTTAGATGATTTCTTTTAAAACCAACTAGCCGCAAAGAGAAAAATCCCTACAGAACTTTTCTTCTTTGGTGGATTTCCTTTGATTGAACACGTTTGTAGTTTCCTCTGATCATCAGCATCATGCTCAAGTTTTCTGTTTGACTTGAGATTCTTCTTTTTTTCATTCTATTCTTTCATCTTTATTTACACTCATAGATCTTTAGGTCTGTGAATAGAAAATAAAGTCTATTGTTGTATTGTAGTCGTTTCAAAGAGGCGTTCTCCTGGTTGGTTCATACAAGTTAAATACTAGTTGAGAGAACACAGGCACAAGTTATAATGGGTGTGTTTGTATAAAGAAGGGAAAGTGAAGTCTGATCACGTTATCACTGGAGTTTCAGTTGGAGGTCCCGTGACAGAAGCGTTGTCTAGCACTGAGCTGGTTGTCATGTTAAAATCACGGATGTTGTTGTTAATATGAAGCAATAGTCAACTCAACAAAGAGCTTGAATCTTGTTCTCGTGTGTGTGTGTGTGTGTGTGTGTGTGTGTGTGTGTGTGTGTGTGTGTGTGTGTGTGTGTGTGTGTGTGTGTGTGTGTGTGTGTGTGTGTGTGTGTGTGTGTGTGTGTGTGTGTGTGTGTGTGGTGTGTGTGTGTGTGTGTGTGTGTGTGTGTGTGTGTGTGTGTGGTGTGTGTGTGTGTGTGTGTGTGTGTGTGTGTGTGTGTGTGAGTGTGTGTGTGTGTGTGTGTGTGTGTGTGTGTGTGTGTGTGTGTGTGTGTGTGTGTGTGTTTTGTGTAGGCTATGGACAGACAGGTCCTCGGTCTCAGAGTCCAGGCTACGACTCCATCGCCTCTGCTGTGTCGGGGATGATGCACATCACTGGGCCTGAGGTCAGTTTTCTTTATCTTTTTGAAACCCTGTTTATTACGGTGGCCTTGAGGGACAAAGCTCGTACAAACATCAAAGTCACTAACTCAAAATCCTGAAATGCAGTAAATAAAGAAACGCATGTCACAGAGCTGTGACGCCTTCATGTGGACAAACACCAGTGTACAGATTCAGCAGCAGTCAGGAGTTTTAAACTCCTGCTCAGTGGGTTGGTAGAGTGGACCTGACTCAGCTTCAGCTGTAAGAAGTGATTCAACAGATGATCATTCAGCTCTATGAAGAATTCAAACTCGAAGTTACCAAGAAATGAGACATGTCTCTATGTATATAACTAAGAGATGGTTCAGGACTCACCTGATCCAGAACTATAGGCTTTTATCAAAGAGGAATGTTTTTAATTAAACCTTAGATGTAGAGATGGTGTCTGACTCCAGAACCCAGAGTGGGAGCTGGTTCCACAGGAGAAGAGCCTGGCAGCTGAAGGTTCTACCTCCTGTTCTGCTCTGACACACGGTGATCTATTCAGACAATAAGGTGTTATTAACTTGTTTCCGCTGGCAGGGCGGTGAGCCGGTGCGTCCGGGTGTTGCTATGACGGACCTGGCGACCGGGCTGTATGCACACGGAGCCATCATGGCTGGACTGCTGCAGAGACAGAAGACAGGAAGAGGACTTCACATTGACTGCAACCTGCTGTCCTCACAGGTTGTGTGTGTGTGTGTGAACAGTGTGAAAACTCAGATGTTTCTCTCTCCAAAAAAATTATTAATGTGTATATATATTAGGGCTGAGAAATGATTAAACATTTTAATCAAATTAATTACAGGTTTCTATGAATTAATCAGGATTAATCACATTACCAATTTTCTCGGTATATTTTGTGAGAACAAAAAAGATTTATGACATTATATACATTTAACATAGTTTTTTTTTAATTCATAAATAAACAAAACAATGGTGCTGCAACTCAGCAGTTCTTTTGCAGTTCTCTTTGCTATTCCATATGGAACATTCATCCTAAACAGAATTTGGGCTTCTTAGCCATTGTATGGGTTAATAAAACTTTTTTCTTTCTTTTTAAATCAAACAGAAATTATTTGGGCCTCTTAGCCATTGTTTTTATATAAAGGTTGAACATTTTTCTAGTTTTTGTCAAACAATCATTCACCACACCATGGCACAATGTAATGCCCCTAAAGGCCTCTTAGCTAGTCTTCCTTCAGCCACTTGGTCAGGCCAACTAACTTCTTCACTTTCTCTGACAGTAAAGCTGACCGCTTCTTTTGCACAATGTGTCCTGTGAGTGAAGCTGGTTTGGCGGATTCCCCTTGAACGCCCCTCGCGGACCAACTCATGCTCCGTGTTGAGGTGGAACTTTAAGCGGCTTTGCTCCGGTGAAACAATAACGTCTTCCCGCAGAGTGTGAATATCAACTTGGTTTTATTGAATGTTCCATCTTTGTTTTTTTGGAGCATGATCCTCCCATCCAGAAGGTGATGTGTGTTTGAGTAGCAGCTGCCGTCTGACTGCATTAGAGCGGAGACTAGTGCAGAGTGGGCGGAAATGTGGGTAAATTGGAAGATCCTTCTGCGCATGCGTTAAATACGTTAAAAAAATTAACGAATTAATCCTGTAATTTAATCATAACGCGTTATTTTTCACAGCTCTAATATATATATATATATATATATAATATGAAAAGGAGGTTTAATTTGTGGACACTTCTCAGGACAAACAGCGTCTTCATCGGTTCTTCCTCCTCAGCTGGTGTTAGGGCCGTTGGGGGGGTTTAACTTGTCCACTCTGTGTCAGTCGGAGGAAAACAAACAGGCAGCTGAATAAGACCGAAGTAAAACCTGTCTGATTCCATCCAGATCAATGAGGTGCTTCTGACATGAGAGATAATCACAATGTGTCTGTGTTTCTGACGTTCAGCTCATAACTAACCCTGGAAACACGCAGGTATTTAAACAAGCTGCGGATTTATCCTGAGAAATCTGAACAGTATAAACAAACTCATCAATATTTCCTCCAGTGTTTTCTCTCTATAAACAAATCGAACCATACGTAATCCTAAAACCTCCTGGGAGCTGGGATCACGTGTCGCTCTGGACCACGAAGTATCCCAGAGGCCCAGGGTGCGTTTGATTTGTCACATCAGGACGTGCTACTTGTGTGACAGTGTTGCTTTTAAAAAGTTGTTTAATGTTTTATTACTTTGTCATTTTTCACATCTGTCCGCTGGTTTGGAAACTTCATGTTCGTCAAGAGAGAAGTTTCCCAGATGGAGTTTAAAATAAAAACAGAAAAAACGGTTTCCTGTCACAGAAGCTGAAGATTTTAATCTTCAGGAGAAGAAACTCTTCTATCTTTAGGACCTGTTTTAGGGTCAAGAAGAAACAATTGGTACAATTTAGATGAAACACTAGTGAAAATATCAGTTTTTGCCAATAAACCCTTTCGCCTAAATCTGTTAAAAACCAGCCGCAGAACTTTATGAAGAATCTCAGAATGGCGGATTTCGTTCCTTTGCCCATGTTTTCTTTGCTGCATCAGAACATTGTACAGAACCATGTGTGTGTGGACTGTTGGTTGTGGGTCAAAGGAGGAATGGGATCCACTTGAAAAAGCCTTGAGCCGATATGTTTGCCAATTGTCCTGAAAATCAATTTGTGGGTTTTCAGCTGCTTGTAAATTGAGTGAAGCCACAGAGCCTCCAGTGGTTCAGACGGAAAAGACCTCTGAGAATCACTGGTTCTGGTTTTGAGTTCTATCAGGACTGAGTGACAGGGAGACAGCTCAGGACTAACAGCCTCTGGTTCTCCTCTCAGGTTTCCTGTCTCAGCCACATCGCTGCTAACTACCTGAACGCAGGGAAGGAGGCGAGGCGCTGGGGGACGGCCCACGAGAGCATCGTCCCTTACCAGGTAACCCCCTGAACCCCCTGAACCGCCTGAACACCCTGAACCGCCTGAACCCCCTGAACCCCCTGAACCCCCTGAACCCCCTGAACCGCCTGAACACCCTGAACCACCTAAACCCCCTGAACCCCCTGAACCCCCTGAACCGCCTGAACACCCTGAACCACCTGAACACCCTGAAGCCCCTGAACCGCCTGAACACCCTGAACCACCTGAACACCCTGAAGCCCCTGAACCGCCTGAACCCCCTGAACCGCCTGAACCGCCTGAACACCCTGAAGCCCCTGAACACCCTGAACCACCTGAACCGCCTGAACACCCTGAACACCCTGAACACCCTGAACCACCTGAACACCCTGAAGCCCCTGGTAACCCCCTGAACCCACTGAACCCCCTGAACCCCCTGAACCGCCTGAACACCCTGAACACCCTGAACACCCTGAAGCCCCTGAACACCCTGAAGCCCCTGAACCCCCTGAACCCACTGAACCCCCTGAACCCCCTGAATCCCCTGAACCCACTGAACCCCCTGAACACCAGGTAACCCCCTGAACCCACTGAACCCCCTGAACACCAGGTAACCCCCTGAACCCACTGAACCCCCTGAACCCCCTGAACCCCCTGAACCGCCTGAACACCCTGAACACCCTGAACCACCTGAACACCCTGAAGCCCCTGAACCCACTGAACCCCCTGAATCCCCTGAACCCAGGTAACCCCCTGAACCCAGGTAACCCCCTGAACCCCCTGAACACCAGGAAACCCCCTGAACCCCCTGAACCCCCTGAACCCACTGAACCCCCTGAACCCCCTGAACCCACTGAACCCCCTGAATCCCCTGAACCCCCTGAACCCACTGAACCCCCTGAACCCAGGCTCCTCTGATGCTTCTAATGTTTGTCTCTGTCTGTTTCAGGCCTTTGAAACCAAAGACGGACACATTGTCGTTGCTGCAGGAAACGACAAACAGTTTGTCCAAGTCTGTGAGGTACATTCGTCTTCGCCTGCACGAACACATGATGGGATTTGTTACACCTGTAACAAGGAGGTTCTGTTTTCACCTCGGCCTGTTTGTTGATTTGTTTGTTTTTTGTTTGTAAGTGAGATGGTGTAAAAACTGAGGGAGTTTTTAATTGGTAAACCCTCCTATTTCAATACTGCTGCCTTTTTAAGAACTACAACAACCAAAGAGAAAATCAGGGACAGTTTTGTCTTTTTCTATAAACTCCATGTCTGTGTTCGGGTCGGATTACCTGCAAGGTGGGAGCAACGATTTACAGCAGGAAGAGTCGTGAGGTTCATTTTCAACATTTCTCAGAGCGCACCAGCGAAACGACACAGACAGAGGGAGAGGAACCGAAGAAGAGGAAGTGAGCAAAGCTACGCGCTAGGCTAAAGGCGCTACCGATTCTTACCAGCTCCCAGTCTCTAACAAACAACATGGATGACATCAGAAAGGGAATTACGATACATGAGCTCATCGCTATGCATCCTGCAACAGCTGTGTACTGATGTGCTTTCGGGTTCCGGCGACATGAAGCCCCTAAATATTGAGTTGGTAAAAGATGTGTTCGACGTGGACTTGGTCAGACGTGATCCTCGCCGGCTTCAGGGATCGACTCGTTTTACTTCTCGTAGCGTCGGTGAGATGAGAACAACGAGCGAACTCACAGTGTCCGATTGTCTTTGTTACAGATGAAAGAGACGCTCAGGAACCATGTGTTTATGAACAAATTATAATGAAAAATGTGAGCTTTATTCCAGCTGAAAACTCAACGTATAGTGTACAGTGACCTTGTGTAAATACACAGACTAATGGATGAAAATCATCACATCGTCTTTTGAGAGAAATAAACAAATGTTTTCTTCTTTATTAATAAGAAGTGTTTTATTAGTCCCACAATGGAGAATATTGAAATATTACAGCAGCAAAAAAGACTTCAGCAGTAAGAAGTAAAAATATAAAAGAAATATGTAGAAAAATATGAATGGAATTAAACTAGTATATGCAGTTTAAAGAAATATGAGATAATATGTACAGTGAATGGATTCCAAATGAACCTTTGCTATTGCACAGACAGATGCACACAGTTCCGTGCATAGTGGTGGTGCATGTAGTTTTACTGGGAGCAGAGCTGCTTGTCCAGTCTTACAGACACTGAGGGTGAATCAGTCTGTTGCTAAAGGAGCTGCCCATTGCTGTGATGGTGTCCTGCAGGGGGGGGGGACTGGTGTCCATCAGAAAAGACAGCTTCTCCCTGCTCTGTCCCACCCACAGTCAAACATCCCAGGACCGAGCCGCCTCATCAGTCGGTCCAGTCTCTTCCTGTCAGCAGGTGAAATGCTGATGCTCCAGTAAACTGATCCAAAGAAGAACGGCAGACCTCGGGAGCGCCCCCTGTAGTCCGAAAGACCTCAGTGTCTTCCTAAACAGTGCAGTGGCATGATCACACACAATCATAACTTATGAAATACAAAATGAGACACATGAAGCAACATAAACAAACAGATATACACTACCACAACTCTTACCCTCTACATTGACCAGTTAGGTTGTGTTGATCTTATTGTTTTGTGTGTTTGCAGGTTTTGGAGCTGATTGAGCTGAACAAGGATCAAAGATACAAAACTAACAAACTGAGAGTACAGAACCGAAAAGAACTGCTACACACACTTACCCAGAGGTACACACAAACACACACTGCCCCAGAGGTTTACACACACACACTGTCCCAGAGGTACACACACACACACTGTCCCAAGTTTTGTTATTAACTCTGATTGTGATCATGAATCTGTAATCATCTCAGATTCCTGCAGAAGAACACAGCGGATTGGCTGAGGAGTTTTGAAGGCACCAGTGTTCCTGTTGGACCAATCAACAGCATCCAGGAAGTGTTTTCTGACCCTCAGGTAGACCACACAAATATACCCACACACACAGACTGTGTTATTTTCATCATATTTCATGATGGTGAGACTGGGGTCTCCCTAATACAGCCAGAGACAAATGTGTTGCTTTTCATGATCTTTATTAATTCAGAAACTCACAAAACTCTTTTTTTTAGTTGCCTGTTGTTTCTATAGCTTTACAGTTCAGTCCGTCTTTTGAACCAGAGGGGGCAGGTGCTCACCGAGTCACAGTGACTTATTGTGTTTGTGGGTTAACTCATTCTGAAGCTTGTGTTGATGTTGTTAAGTGAACGTTCAGACAGCAACAGCTAGCAGTTCATCATGTCGCTGTGACCTGTTAGCCGTTAACAGGACGTCGTGGGTGTTGTGGTCCAGTTGTTTGTTTGTGTTTACGTGTGTGTGAATGCTACTAGCGACTCGATGTCCTGCAGGTAAGAACTTCACCCGGCAACTGAACTGCACAGCTCAACAGGACCGGGACGGCAAACCTTACGACCAACGTCACAGATTGCAAACGGAACAACAACTTCTTTCTCCCTTTTCCTCGGATTGGTAACATAAACTGGGCTTAATGAGGATACTAGACTAAGCAGGACTGTTTATTTGATTGTTTATAAGTTTGATATATGCTGTGATATTGTGGGTATAAGTTACTCGAAAGTTAGGTTAGTTTGTAATGCTCCTCAAAGGCTTTCTTGGCATATCTTTCTGACCTTCTCTTTGTCTAATTTAGCACCAACACAGACACGCACATCCCTTCACCTATTTAAACCTTCCCCCGCTATCGGTCGTAAAGCAACCTCAGAAAAGAAGGGGGGGGGCTGCTTTCTTAGTGGGTCAGCGACCATGGAGAGAGGCGGTGGTCTAGTGGCAGAAACTTGGACTATGGGCAGAGAAGGTCTCTGGTTCGTCTCTGGTTCGATTCCACGGAAAGACAACAAAAAGACGAACCTGGATTGATCTGCCCAAAAATCCAAGAGTCTCTCTAGACCCTGTCTAGTGCCCCTGAGCAAGGCACCTTACTCCCCCAACATCTGCTCCCCGAGCGCTGTACATGGTCGCTCACTGCTCTGTGTGTCCTGCACACAGATGGGTCAAAAGCAGAGATTACATTTCCCTTCCTGCATGAGTGTGCATGTGTGTGGGATAAATAAAATGCATCTGCATCTACTTAATCTTAAAAAGCCCACAGGAAGGTGTGCCACCCTTTTGAGAACCCCCCTTATTTACATAGACACCCACACTCACACACCTATCTTTGTTTAGCTAGTACGTTAGTTAGTAATTTGTGTTATTATACTTTATTATATAAATAATAAATGTTTTTCTTTCACAAATGTTGCTTCATTAATGTTGCATAAGAGAATTTTGCCAACCTCTACACTGCCAAGAACTCCATAACCTTCACTGTTCCTTATATAATCTTTATTAGTAATTATATAGATTTCTAATTGAACTACATCTAAATGAGACTGATCTTAATCAATAATTTGGCTATCTTTTCCCTTCCATTGAAGGTTGGTGCCCCGGGAGAACTAACCCTAACCAGCTAAAGTTATAATTTAATATTCATATTTTAAATATTAATGTTTATATTTTATTTTGATAACCACATTTATTGAATGCCGAAAGGCACACCATTTTATGGTGTCAATTTTAACGCATTATTGCACAACAATATTAAACATGAGACTATATATAATAGTAATAATCTGGAATGCATTTTCCAGCAATAAATCTCTTTCTACAGCAGCTTCAAAAGGTTTGTCTTCAAACTGCGGTAACAAGTTTCTGTTGTGGTGGAGAAAGATGTCCTTTATAAAGTATTTTAGAGGAGAAGTGTGTGTTTGAGTGTGTGTGTCTGCGTGTTGTGTGTGTTGTGTGTACATCTCCACACAGCAGCTCTACAGTGAAGCTGTTAGTAATCAGGATGGCAGGAAGTCACCAGCGGAATCTGGAAGTGATTTGGAAAAACTCTCTGTCTCTCTCTTCTGTGGCCTACCTAGCAACTGCATCCGAATATTGTGCAAAGTTTCAGCAAAATGTGTCCTTGTTTAGACCACCATGTGATTCATTGGACATTCCTAGTAACATGTGTGTAACATGTCAGAGTGAGTCCATGTGAGGAACCAGCAGGACAATGTGTGGAAGCTTCTCAGTGAGCGAGTGGACGTGTTGATGAGGTTTCTAACACGTGACGTGAAACTGGAAGAACACAAACATCTCAGGATGAAGAAGAGGAGCCGAACACGTAGAAGACGAAGACGTCCACTTGGAAACACGAGGAGGTTCCAGATCTTCTGGTGATGCACCCGGTGTGGAGGAGCTGTAAACAACAACACTGATCTTTACACAGCAGAGTTTATACATCATGTCCCGCCTCCTGCGGCTCTACGGGCTCCGCCTCCTGCTGCTCTACAGGCTCCGCCCCTCCCCTGGATGTTCCCACATGATTAATCAATCAATCCAATTTGATTTGTATAGCCTAAACACTCCACTGCAGCGAGCCTCAACGACTTCCGCACTGTTGCACTCCGCCCCACAATTATGAAGTGCTTCGAGAGGATGGTCCTGGCTCACCTGAGAACCTGTTTACCACCCACACTGGACCCCTTCCAATTCGCCTATCAAGCCTTTCTCACCTGGACAATAACAACTCTTATGTAAGAATGCTGCTGCTGCTTCACAAACAACTCTTTTGCTCTTCTCTGTCTCTCTCCCAGAAGTTCAGCAATAACCGACCTTGTTTTTACGACTCCAAACCCTCGTCTATGTATCTGTTGTGTCGTCTGGGCAGCGGCCAGGCCCTGCAGAGAGTATCCAGCTGAATATGGTTTTAATATCCTGACTACTGGTGCACTTGATTAATCTCAGCTGAAACCTAAACAGCCTCTGAATACCTAACATGTAAGATCAAATAAATCAGAACCCTTGGTCTCAAACCACAGCTGTGTCTCAAACCGAACACTTTACGAAGTACACTGCAATACAGTGCACTGCAATACAGTGCACTTACATCTGTAGAGCACACCGTCGCTGATTAGTGCTGTCTCAAATGGAACACTTACGTTAACCACTTGGCGGAAGTGACGGACGCAAATCTGTTTTAGAAATGAAATGAAAAGCTGCCAAAAAGGCTCCTCCTCTTCCGCTACGTAGCCAAGATGGCGCCCGTTTAGGGCGAGAAGTGTCCATCGTTTTACACTGCATTTTTTGACCGTTTGCAGTGCGCCATCCGGGTACTTTCAGTGCCCTGAATTCTGCTGGTTCTGTCAGTGTGAACGCCCTAAGCCCTAAAAGTCAGTGCTCGAAGTGCACAAGTGCTCGGTTTGAGACACAGCCCACCTGTTTCTGGCAGAAGGGGGCCTGGACCTGCAACTCTTTCAATGCCTTGCTTTGCTAACTGGCCGACAAACCCTCATTCCTTCAAGAATTGTTTTTGTCTTCAGAAAACGTCTTTTGTTTTGTTTGGACACAATTTCTACAAATGTCCTTTCTTACTGTCAGGACATTGTCGAATCAAGCTGAGACGCCATGAAACGGATGCTGCAGCAGAAGTCACTCTTCCAGACAACTCGCACTCCCAGGTCACGAGGACCGCACGTCGTGGACTGGAGAGCAAAAACAAGCTCCGGACACTTTCTCAGGAAACACTCCCTCCAGGCAGACTGGATTGTTTCCAATGTGAGCAGTACCCAGCACTAGTACTGCCCCCCCGCTCCTCCAAATATGGTTACTTCTGGTTTTAAAACAACTAGATGGCTCTGGACAAAATGTCAAACTGAGGCTCCCAAGCGGCAGCACACGAACCAGAGGGCTTGAACACGTTGTTACAGTTTCTTATGACCGGTAAACACCCAAGTTATGAGGATTTCCTTCTTCAGCAGCCTTTTTTAAACTGCTGTTCAATCATCCAGGGAGAAATGCATCAGAGAAGAATACAAATGTGTTCAACAACTATAAAAACACGAAGATGTGATGGATGATCAGAAGTTTAGAACTTTATCAACTCTTTTCTCGACAGACCGGATTCCTTCTCAACAGATACTGAATTACGTTGAAGGATTGTATCAGGAGAGGCTGAATCTGAAGTCATGTTGACAGACCTGAAGCTTCCTTCAGGTCACGTCGACCTGACTGTTCCCCAGATAAGCTGCGAGCTGACAGCGAAATGCAGCTCGAGGGAACTATATTCCTGCTCTGTATGAGCGGTGGCCTGGATTGTGACGTGGACGTGTGGGGAGGTTTGATTAGTGACTAACACCAAAAGGAAGTTTCCAGCATCAGAGAAAACCCCCATCACCATGGGTTGAAACTTGCTCCCAGCTTACTCCGTCCAAATATTCTGGGTGTAATCGATGCACATTAAATCAAACATGGGTGAGAGAGTAACAGATTTCAGACAGAAATCCCCCTCAGCTTGTTGAATTCACAAGCGATTGCAAATGTGTTTGCACTTTTCAAAAGTTGACTCCTGCAGACAGTGTTCTAAGCTGCAGAAACACACGTAGTTCTTAGTCTGACAGAAGCCAAGCCCCCCGCAGCAGTGATCGCTAACGTCAGCAGACAGAAGCACTGCAACAAAGAAGTGGAACCACCCGTGGATGTGGAAACAACAGCTGTGTCCATGCTCTACCGGATCCAGGAAGAAGGCGGACTTAATGTGTCAGGTAGAGCACAAAGATCTACGGAGGGTTCTACCGTTAACTATTCGTTTGAGTTAAAGCAGGAAATTCAAGCATCGGACGTCTCGCCACCAGTACCACTTTGAAAATCCTCAAAACGCAATGAATCATGGAGGGTTGGGCCTAGAAGGATCCAACTGTTGACGCCTTCGACGCAGTTCAGGGAGCCTTCATAATTGAAGTTGTACCGCTGAGATGCTCTTTGTCTTTAAATGCAGTTTGAAAAGGTCTGTGTGTGTGTACTATGATAATAATCACAGATTAACATTAAATTCAATTAGTTCAGGATTATACTTTAGTGAGGAGCCAATGGAAACATCTGAATCTCCATTTGTGGGATTCAATAATACATTCAACTCTAAATCCGCTTAACAGTTAATTTAATTTAATGAAAGATGAATAAATACAACCTGATGACTAGGACTCTCTCGGGGACAATAACCTTTTTAGAAAACCTAGCTCGAACTCTTCATGTCTCCAGCTTTGGTCAGAATCCCTCTGGGTTTGTGTGTGTTTTCATGAGAGCTCTTGAATTGTGTAATTCCTGCGGTTTTGTTTCCCTGGTGGTTTCTGCATGTCTGTCTCTGATGGCCTCAGCACATTCGTCTTTTCGTCTGTCTAAGAAGACTCTTGAAACTCAATTAGAGGAAGAGCAGCTCCAGCCTGCTGGTGTCCCCTGCGGGTAGTAGCTCTTATCATCTACTGGCCACAACCACAGATTTATTCCTCCACCGAATTGTGTGTGAAGACCCTGCTGTCCCAGTGTGTGTGTTTGGGGTATAGTATTATATTTGATGGGAAGATGAGAGAGAGAAGTTATTCTCATCCTCGTGTTTGTGTTATTTCTACAGATAAAAGATTCAAAATTCAAGATTCAAGATTTGTATTATCAAATGCACAACAATCACATTAAGCAGTCGCTGGCAGTGAAATGCTTGAGTCACAGGTTCTCTTCTAATCATTTTTTCTCTGTTCTGGTCATTGTCACTACTCGTACCTTTACCATCGAGGCCACAGCTTTACGTAACACTAAAACTAAAACTCCTGTTGACATCTATAGAAAAACCAGTGTGGCGCTTCACAGGAACGACAACGTCTTTGATTGTGGAGGTCAAAGTGAGAGCACTCAGATCTTCACGTGCTCACTCACAGTCCTTGATGTTGCAGTAACATGATGTAACAGCCTGGATGACTCCCATGGGTGCTGGTTAGTCGACTTCAAAGACTGGGAGGGGGCAAGCTGGAGGGGTGTATACAAAGAGTAACAAGTGATGGGTGAGGGAGGGAGGGAGGTGTGAGGATAGCGGGTGAAGAGGTCATCGTCCTGTCATCACAGGGATGTGATCGTTCTGATTGGTCCTATGTGTGTCTGTGTTACATTATGGCAGTGATCTCAAACTGTGTGTGGCGCGACCCGGAGAAGGAACTAATATTATAACTGAACTTATGTTTTGACGTCTGCATCTCTTTAACGGCGGAGCAGTAAACAAAGCGCTTGTTCGCCGTAGCCAGGCGCGGGCAACCCGCGGCCTCCGCCCCCCCCCGCAGTGGCTTCCTGTTCAGTGTTGACAGTGCACACACACAGGCCCCGGGGCTCCGCCCCCGCTCGCCGGTCAGTGACAAACCAGAGACGGTGTTCAGAAACCAAGTGGACAAGAAAGTAGGATGAATCCTGCCTTGCTCCTGGGTTCAGTCAATGAAGGAGGACATGAGCAGAGACCAGTGTGTATTTTATGTCTAACCCTAACCCTATGTGTTCACCTCAGTTTGGCATGTTAGCATGCTGACATTAGCATACCCCTAATGTTACCTGAATACTACCTAACGCTAACAGCTGAAACAGACGTCACATGTTTGATTCCTCTTGACAAGCTCTCCTTAAAGCAGCCAAAAGCTCTGAGTGTATCAGCGCCACCCTGTGGTAGAGTTACCAGGAACCAGCAGCACAACAAGACGTGATGACGACAGTGTGGGTCCCTGCAAACTGTCAGAATTTATCCTGAGGGAACAGGAGTGTCTGAACCATATCTAACCACATCTCATTCCTGCTCCCCAGAGGATGAACCCTCTGAATGTAAATTACTTCTAGCGCCACTGTCGGGACTTTAACCTCAGCTACAGTCAGATCGTATGACAGCGTTCACACACAGTCAGACATGGAGCTCAGGGAACTGTTTCCAGTGAGAGTGCTGAGGTCGACACATTCTCAGGTCAGATGAACAAGTGAAAAACAACAGAAGGTGAAATCATGAAGAAATGAAGCTTCACTCGGTTAAAAAAGAAAAACTAAAGATCTATAGTATGTGTGTGGTTGTGTCTGTGTGTGTGTCTCCGATGTCTGTGTTTTGACCATAAGGATGTAATGATACCTTGCATAACAAGCAGATAGTATTACAAACACACACATGCATGCAATCATTTTGTTACACTTGTATGCACGCATGCATAACTACGATGCACACATCAAACACACACACTCACACAGTTGTCTCCTCAAACTCTTGATAATCTGTTTTCTGAAAATATATATTTACATGGAAAATACAGTTTGTTTCAAACGTCACCGAACATGTGGTGAGCCTGAACACAGCTGGGAATCAAACCAACCTCAGTCACACACTGTAAATACAGATCAAAGGCTAAATACAGATCAAAGACTGTAAATCTCCAGAATGAAGCAGAACGCTGCCATCTTGAGGTGATGTCATCATTTACAGTCACAGTTTGTGCAGTAGTGAGCGTTGGTATCGAGTCCCCACCCACACACGCTCTCAACCAATCCCAAGTCAGTGTCAGCTGTCAATCACATCGTCTCAGCCTGTAATCAAATAACTATTTAAAAATGTTCCTCAAAGTTAAAGTCAGAATTGAAGGAACAAGGGACGATGAGAAAGGAAAGAAAAACAAGACACACACGCATTATAAAGGCATAAAATAAAAGTAATCAAGTAAAGTAAAAGTACCTTGAAACTGTTGAGAAGAATAAAGTGAATCGTACCGTAAGGCAGCGTTTGATGTTTGTTTGTTTGTTTGTTTGTTTGTAGGTGAAACACAACAATCTCATACAGGAAATGAGTCATCCAACAGCAGGACCCATCAGTGTGCCTGGTCAGTACACAACCCCACACTCACACAACACACAACATACTCTCACACAACATACACTCACACAAACTACACTCACAAGACACACGCACACAACATACACTAACAAAACGCACAACATACTCTCACACAACATACACTCACACAACATTCACTCACACAACCTACACTCACAAGACACACGCACACAACCTACACTCACACAACATTCACTCACACAACCTACACTCACAAGACACACGCACACAACATACACTCACACAACACACAACATACTCTCACACAACACACAACATACTCTCCCACAACCTACTCTCACACAACACTCACACATTGTGTGTCTGATGTCCTTATCGTCTAACCTTTTCATCAGCTGATCCACAGAGATCCTTACTTCCTCTGATCCTTCCTTTCCTTTCTTCATTCATTCATTCCCATTTAACTTCCTTTCTTTTTTCCTTGTTTCCTTGTTTCCTTGTTTCCTTCACAGAAACAATGATGGACAAAGACATGGAGGGAAAAAAAGACAAAATGAAAATGAATAGAGATATTACATAATCTTATTGTTAATTATTTGTCCTGATACCCCTACACACACACACAAACACACACACACACACACACACACACACACACAAACACACACACACACACACACACACACACACACACACACAAACACACGCACACACACACACACACACACACACTTGTTGAGCATCATTGAAGAGGAAAACTAGTTGCTAATGGTTTGAAAATAGCAGAACTGTTCACACACAAACACAGTCATGCATAAAAGCATGCAGGCTGACAAACACACAACCACGCACTCTCTGTCTTGTGTGATCATGCACGTGTGGGCTCACACACACACACACACACACACACATTTGACCCGGAGAGTTCCGCTCGTTAGTGGCGTTCTTTAAAAAGAAGACTTGAGACACTTTGAGCTTCTGTCACATTCACACGTTTCTTCAATGTCCTGCTTCTCATTGATTCTCTTCTTCACTTCAGTCTTTGTCTTAAGCTTTGAAAGCAAATGTTCATCGGTCGACTGATTTTTAGAAAGATCGTTTTTATTGCATGTTTCAAATCTAATATCGAGGGTAATACACAAACGGTATGTTTTTCAAAATAAGAGCACACTCAGCTTCAGAGTAGGATAGTGGTTAATCTCGACATCTTACTTATAAATATCTTCTATTTGATAAATGCATTTGTTTGTTTGTTCGACAGGGACAATGCTCGGCTCCAGCTCCAAAGAATATAAACTTTCCTCTTTTACTTTATTTGTTTGCACAGTTTATATTTCCTGCTCAGTTCATCGTGTTCACAGAAAAATATCTTAAGATTCTCAAGATGTTCGTTTCTCAACATTCACAAAGTGTCAGAAACAAAAGAGGACAAACAGAACCATGAATAAAAGATTAAGAGATTCCGCTTTCTTATTAAATAAACACCTGAGTGACACAAAGAGTTTGTTCCAAATTATGTGGAACACTGTGACCTGAGTGATTCACACAGATACACACACACACATACACACGCATATTTAAAAGTAAAGAAACTAAATCTGTAGCAGAGACACAAAGTACATTCATTTGTTTCTGTCACACGTTAAAGTTAAAGGAAAAACATTAAAAGTTCAAACTTCACTAACATTCAATCTGCACCAAATCTCACACACTCATAAATATCTGATTGTTTTCATCATGAATTATTCACTGTGTCTCACAATGTTAAAGAAAGGGATAAGAATCAGGGCTGGTGCAATGCATGCTGGGTGACACCAAAGATCTCTATGGTAGACTGGTCCTTTTCAAAGCAGCTTTTCATTCTTCTCTGTCAGCTCCAGTTGAACCTGTCGATGAGTCAGAGGCTTCAGGAGAATGACCACTTTTCTTCTTCTCTCTTTTCCTTTAGTCCGATTTAACCTCTGATTGTTTTCTTGTCTTCAGGTCCGGCGGTTCGGTTCAGCAGCTTCACCCCAGGTGGACCAACGCCCCCCCCGCTGATTGGTCAGCACACTGTGCAGGTGCTGCGGGACACCCTGTCCTACAGTGATGACGTCATCAAAGGGCTGCTGGACAGCAAGGCAGTGGTCCAGAACAAGATGTTCTGATTGGCTGAGAGAGGGCTGATATCAGCTGACAGAACAAAAAACTGCGAATCACTAAACCTGAATTATTTTATTTTAGCGTTTCTTTGACAACATTTTATAAGATTGATTGATTGTGAAGTTCTGAGAACCAAGATATTTCATTAAACAACTTAAAACTACATAAACCTTGTAAAGAAATGATATGAATGTTTAACTTCTTCAGCTACAGTGAATAAGACCTTCACTGAGGCAGGTGTAGTGAAGCTGGGTCTCCTCAGGAGGACGTCACTCCGGAGCCTGGCTGCGGTGACGGACAGGCGTCAATCAGAGCCTGGTGGCCGAGGTGTGTCACTGCCTGAGCCGCTCACTGGTCTGGCTGACCACTGCTGTGGGGGAGTGGAGAGAAGCCTGCTGGGAACATGCAGCTCCTGTGGAGGGAAGCAGCTCTACAGCAGCTGGTGAAGGTTCTGAACTGCCGCTCTCTTACAGGAGTCCAGATGGACTGAGGGTTCTGGCTCTGACTCGCCCCCTAGTGGCAGCTGACGGGTCCTGTATAAGCCTCCTGTGGAGAAACGGATGGCTGACCTCCACATTCTACATTAGCTGTAGCTACAGAGTTCACTGGGAGGGAGGGGGGGGGGCATTTAGTGGTGTCCTGTCCCTGGTTGGCTGATCTCTTCAAGCTACTTCGTTAACTTCATCTTTGCAACTGCAAAACTGGGTATTTGAAAATACACTAAAATGAAATGGTTGGACTGGTTTGGTGGCTGCTTGTCTAAGAGTTGAACATGTGACCTTCAGACTGACTGATGATGGTTTCCAGTGCTGGACAGGTCTTGTGTCACTGGGGGAGAACCACTCACTGATTTAAACTTCTAGTGTTTGTAAATGTACAACAATGAATTAACTTTTTACTGGTCAGATGTTAGTTTGTGCTTCACATGAGGAGCTGTGACCTCTCCCTCTCTCTCTCTCCTTCTGTCCCTCTCTCGCCCAGTTGGCTGCCTCAGTGTTGAACTCAACGTGTGTGAGAACAATTCGGATGTACGTAACTCACCAGCTCTTTAAGTGTCCCCTATTCCCTAACATCTGGAGTGTGTGTCTGTGTGTGTGTGAGTGTGCAGGAAATGTTCAGCCTAATGTTGAACACAGACTCTGTTTTATGAGAGACACGGGGACCAATATAATGATACACAGAGTCTTGACGTCGGTGGATATGAATGATTTTATTTTGAAGGGTTACATCACATCCCAAAACACCAAACATGACAACAACATGTCAGGAACATGTTGTCATCAGCATGTGATGTCATAGTCACACAATTACATTTTCAGAATATTGAAGATACTTGATTTCTTTTAATTTACTCAAGTGTTTACTCAATACTATTTTTATTAAAATCAAAGATGACACAAGAGACAAGAAACTGAGACCAGTTGTCACGGCGATCCCCTCAGGGTGATCAGGTGACCTCAGAAGGAGAAGGGGGAGGAGGAGGGAGAGGAGGAGGAGGAGAAGGGGGAGGAGGATGAGAAGGAGGAGGAGAAGGAAGGGGAGGAGGAGGAGAAGGGGGAGGAGGATGAGAAGGAGGAGGAGAAGGAGAAGGAGGAGATGTGCGTGATGTGTACGTGACGTGTTTGTGACGTGTGCGTGATGTGTACCTGACGTGTACGTGACGTGTACCTGACGTGTACGTGACGTGTTCGTGATGTGTACGTGAAGTGTACGTGACGTGTGCGTGATGTATACCTGACGTGTACCTGACGTGTACCTGACGTGTACGTGACGTGTACGTGATGTGTACGTGACGTGTTCGTGACGTGTGCGTGATGTATACCTGACGTGTACCTGACGTGTACGTGACGTGTACGTGATGTGTGCGTGATGTGTACGTGACGTGTTCGTGATGTGTGCGTGATGTGTACGTGACGTGTTCGTGACGTGTGCGTGATGTATACCTGACGTGTACCTGACGTGTACGTGACGTGTACGTGACGTGTACGTGATGTGTACCTGACCTGTACCTGACGTGTGCGTGACGTGTGTGTGACTTGTACCTGACATGTGCATGACGTGACTTGGCGTGTACGTGACGTGTACGTGACGTGTTCGTGACGTGTGCGTGACGTGTTCGTGACGTGTGCGTGATGTATACCTGACGTGTACCTGACGTGTACGTGACGTGTACGTGATGTGTGCGTGATGTGTACGTGACGTGTTCGTGATGTGTGCGTGATGTGTACGTGACGTGTTCGTGACGTGTGCGTGATGTATACCTGACGTGTACCTGACGTGTACGTGACGTGTACGTGATGTGTACCTGACCTGTACCTGACGTGTGCGTGACGTGTGTGTGACTTGTACCTGACATGTGCATGACGTGACTTGGCGTGTGCGTGATGTGTGCGTGATGTGTACGTGACGTGTTCGTGACGTGTGCGTGATGTATACCTGACGTGTACGTGACGTGTACGTGACGTGTTCGTGACGTGTACGTGACGTGTACGTGACGTGTACGTGACGTGTACGTGACGTGTACGTGACGTGTTCGTGACATGTACGTGACGTGTACGTGACGTGTACGTGACGTGTACGTGATGTCCCACATCTTAACCATGACCTTCTGAAAAGAGGCAGGACGATGTGAGGTTGAATTTAAAATGAAATCTGCTTCTTCAGGCGTCTCCACTTGTTCTGAGCTTCAGTCTGTAACACACGATGCTTCAGTCTGTAACACACAGTGTCATTAATCATACAACAGCGTCATGTACGAAAATGAACTTTTAACACACGTCTGCCACAAACAAAACAAACAAAGACGAGTTTGTGCTTAAAACACACTGACACACATGAAACAAAGAGAGAGAGGAGGGGGGCGAGCGAGGAGAGGGTCATTCTGGGTAAACTGGGCCTCCCACTATTCACAGGAAACAACAGAGACGAGAGGACACACGGTCTCACAGAGGACATGAACCAGCCGACCACGTCTCACCGTACACGCTTTGTCACAAATGTAGAAGTTGGGAATTGAACGTCGTGATGTTGACAGCGAGACACGAACAGATGAACGTTGTGGTTCAGGCTCCGAGGCTCATTAAACCTTTGCTGACCCGTCCTGTGGGACGTGAGCACATGTCCTGTTCTCCGATGACCTCAGCTGAACCGTGCACGACGCTCAACACACATCTGAACTGTTCAAAGTATTGTATAGTATAAGTATATGAAAAGTTAATGTGTGTGTTTGTGTGAGTGTATTTGTATGTGAGAATGTCTGTGCGTGTAAGTATAAGTGTGTGTATTTGTGTTTGTGTGTCTGTGTGTGTGCGTGTGTGTCTGTGTGTGCAGGGTGGAGCTCGCTGTCTCTTCTCTGGAGAGACAAATGTTTTAAAGCGGATCTGGATTTTATTTTATTGTCTTTTCATTTTCCCTGCGAGTGAGAAATGATTTTCCTGATTTTGTCTCTCGTGTCCTCGAGCGGGATGCTGAACCGTCGACCTTTGACCTTCGACCTACCACCTCCTTACATTTGGAAACTTTGTCTGTAGAAATGAAAAGTTTATAAAATAAATGATTTTGTGAAGCAGCGGCTGAAACGTGTGTATTTCCCCTGCTGCCCTCAGTGCGGTCTGACAGGCTGATGAGATCCACAGCTGCTCAGCATTAACGTGTCTCAGCCTCTGTTGTGTGTCTCTGTCTTTTGTCCCCTTCACTTCGTCCTTCATGTCCCTCGTTCCTGCTTCTTGAGGACGTGTTTCTGTTGAAGGGAGGAGAAGAGTTTCTTCCAAGGAAAATGACTCATCAAGTATCAGAAGATGAAGAGTCTGTGGGTTCATCCTCAGCTGCTCTTTCAAAATAAAAGCAGCTGAACTCAGTGAAAGTTTCAACGTCACAACACAAAGTGCTGCAGGTTTCATTAGTGTTCAATTCTATGAACCTTTGTGTTGACGTGTGTGAGATGTGACACATCTCCATCGACTGAGTGAGGCTAACAGTTTGCCTCAGTTTCTAGTCTTTGTGCTAAGCTATGCTAAACAAGTCCAAAGTTGTGGTTCTTTGAGGTCAGTCACTTGGGTTCAGCTGTGTGTGTCTGTGTGTCAGTCAATGATGTTTGGATGAGTCTGAAGTGCGAACACAGGCGGATGGGCGTGTTCTGTATACAATGCAGCCTGGGAAATAGGGGCTGTGATATTATCTGAAAAAATGTGTGTGTTTGTATCCGATTGCATGTGTGTATGTGTGTATGTGTGTATGTGTGTATGTGTCTGTGCAGCCAAGTCTCAGCAGCTGTGTGTGGACGGATGAGAGAATCCCTCGTGCATATTTTCTTTGTTCTTGTTTTGTTGTCGTTAACACATCGTCTGTCTACAGTGTGTGGTGATTACACACATGTAGAGTGTGGTGGTTACACACACGTGGAGTGTAGTGGGTACACACATGTAGAGTGTGGTGGTTACACACACGTGGAGTGTAGTGGGTACACACATGTAGAGTGTGGTGGTTACACACATGTAGTGTGTGGTGGTTACACACATGAGGAGTTAGGTGGTTACACACATGTAGAGTGTGGTGATTACACACATGCAGAGTTACGGGGTCTGATGGTGAGTGCTTGTCGGTTCCTGGACCACTAAACAACACAATTACAGGAACACTTTTTTAACATCCACACAGAAAACAAACACACTTACTTTCTCAGACTTAGTTAATGTGATTCAAACTCAGTTACTCATGGCTCACGTGTGTGTGCGTGTGTGTGTGCGTGTTTTTGTGTGTGTTCCCAGGTCATACTGTCTATCTGGCCGTCTGTGTGTTGGCGCACGATGATGTGATATGTGGGCGGATCGACAGTGTGTGTGTGTGTGTGTGTCTGAGACAGGTCACCCTGTGATATAGAGAAACAGACACGGAGAGAGAAGCTTTAGACGATGGCTCACAATTACACACACATACACATACACACACACGTCTACACAGACCATCTGGTCAATGTACATGTATACTGTAAACACACACACAAACACACACACACACACACTACCTTTTGTGAAAGTCCACCTTAAACCATCAGACAACAGGTTGCTACTCTGAACCGAGCGGTTTCATTGGCTGTAATAACTGTTCTGATTGCCCCAGAGGTTTATTAAACATGTGGATCATTAAAAGAGCGAAGATGTTGCATCATGGGAACAGGAAGTGACACGTGGCCATGAGTCATCTTCATTTAATGAGAGAATATGTTGGTCTGAAGAATTCGTTCTGATTAATGACAACATGCAGGTAATTATGACCCCCCCCCACACACACACACACACACACACACACCTACACACACACACACACACACACACACACACACACACAGTGCGTCAGAGGTAAATTACTTCCTCACCAGTCAATATTCTATTCTTACATGTTCTCCCTCATTGTGTTGATATAATGTGTTGAGGAACATCTGACCTCCTCCTGCTTCCTTTACTCCTCCTCCTGCTTCCTTTACTCCTCCTCCTGCTTCCTTTACTCCTCCTCCTGCTTCCTTTACTCCTCCTCCTGCTTCCTTTACTCCTCCTGCTTCCTTTACTCCTCCGACTCCTCCTCCTGCTTCCTTTACTCCTCCTCCTGCTTCCTTTACTCCTCCTCCTGCTTCCTTTACTCCTCCTCCTGCTTCCTTTACTCCTCCTCCTGCTTCCTTTACTCCTCCTCCTGCTTCCTTTACTCCTCCTAGCTCCTTTACCCTCCTCCTGCTTCCTTTACTCCTCCTCCTGCTTCCTTTACTCCTCCTCCTGCTTCCTTTACTCCTCCTCCTGCTTCCTTTACTCCTCCTGCTTCCTTTACTCCTCCTCCTGCTTCCTTTACTCCTCCTCCTGCTTCCTTTACTCCTCCTCCTGCTTCCTTTACTCCTCCTGCTTCCTTTACTCCTCCTGCTGCTTCCTTTACTCCTCCTCCTGCTTCCTTTACTCCTCCTCCTGCTTCCTTTACTCCTCCTCCTGCTTCCTTTACTCCCCCTGATGCTTCCTTTACTCCCCCTGATGCTTCCTTTACTCCTCCTCGCTGTGAGGGAACGAGCTCCTCCTGCTTCCTTTACTCCTCCTCCTGCTTCCTTTACTCCCCCTGATGCTTCCTTTACTCCTCCTGATGCTTCCTTTACTCCCCCTGATGCTTCCTTTACTCCTCCTGCTGCTTCCTTTACTCCTCCTGCTTCCTTTACTCCTCCTGCTGCTTCCTTTACTCCTTCTCCTGCTTCCTTTACTCCTCCTCCTGCTTCCTTTACTCCTCCTCCTGCTTCCTTTACTCCCCCTGATGCTTCCTTTACTCCCCCTGATGCTTCCTTTACTCCTCCTCCTGCTTCCTTTACTCCTCCTCGCTGTGAGGGAACGAGCTCCTCCTGCTTCCTTTACTCCTCCTCCTGCTTCCTTTACTCCTCCTCGCTGTGAGGGAACGAGCTCCTCCTTCTTCCTTTACTCCTCCTCCTGCTTCCTTTACTCCTCCTGATGCTTCCTTTACTCCTCCTCCTGCTTCCTTTACTCCTCCTGATGCTTCCTTTACTCCCCCTGATGCTTCCTTTACTCCTCCTCGCTGTGAGGGAACGAGCTCCTCCTGCTTCTCCTCCTCGCTGCTCCTCCTCGCTGGCAGCTGATGACCATGTGACTTTTAGCAAACAAAGAATTCTCAAATCTGAAAATCTGATTCTCTGTCAGTAATGTTTATACATCTTTATAATTAGAATTCTAGTTTATATTTAGCCTCAGAATATGAATAACTAGCTCTGTTAATGTAACAGCTGATAGGAAAAATAAGTCAGGAATGTTTCCTGTTTCCCAGAAATGAACAACAACAAGTTTCATTGTGTACATCATTAAAACTTTAATAGTGAAGCAGAAAACAAAACCCAAATAATACTATAAAATAAATTAGATTAGAAAAATGCAACAATCACATTTGATTTGTACAACAAGCAATGCAACATTCTGGATTCTTGATTTCCATATATACAGAATAAAAAATTTACTTTTTATTCTTTGTCCACTTTGTTCAGTGTCATTATTTTTTCATCTTGATAAAAAGAACAGATACAACCACTTTTTTATTACTTTTCTTATTTTTTACTTTTTCTTATTTTTTGTCTAAACAGTTTGTGTGCGTCCACGTTGAAAGATGTGTTTCTTAATCTAATTGGGACCAGTACGTCAAACTTTTGGTGAAGTCGATAACACTGATATTAATACATATCACACAAAAAACACTCAACGTGTGTTTCCTTTCTGAAGCAGTGACGACGGTGGATGTTTTTTTCCCTTTGTGATTAAAGCATTGTGGGAAATTGAGTTCTCAGTGTGCGGGGTGATATAAAACAAGTTCAAGATGTTTGATTCAAAACAAGCAAAAACTATAAAGCATGAATGAAATCTGAAAGCGACGCCACATTTGACACATTTCAGTGAAATTATATCAGATTTTAATCACGTTGGAAGTTATTTTTTTATTTTTTTAGTTTGAATGTGAGTTGAACCCCAAACATTTTGACTCTTTGGTTTCTAAAATAAACTACAACTAGACGTTTTCTCAGAACAAAAACCAGTATGATTTCTTCTTATCAGAAATAAAACTGATTTAAAATAAACCTTAAGCTGCTCATCACATCAAACCAAAAGATTTCATTTGATCTAAAAAACAACAAATTCAATATTATCTCTAAGGAAAAAAAGGAATACAACTTTCTGCTGATTCAAATATTATTAATGGTTAAATAACTACATGCTTTTCAGCTGATTAGAGCCTAATTGATTTGTTCATTCTATCATGTTAATTTGCTGCTTCTGTTCTAGTTATATTATTTAACGTGAATAATTTTGTGATTGACTGTTTGTTTTTATGAATAATTCTACTTTCTGACATTTAATAGACAAAGTGATTAATTAATCTAAATGTTAGTTGGCTCATATAAATGTGTTTTCTTCTGTGGATTCTTTAAAAACTCTGAAATAAATAAAATTCGGATTAAATTAAGGTCATTCTTAAAATTAAGGGGTTTTTGATGAAAGAAAAGTTTATGAACTCCAACTTAATTAATTTAACAAATCAGTTAAATATTTCATTTTTTTTCAGTTTGACAATCAAAGACTGTGTAAAGCAATTAAAAATATATCTTAGGAGTTTGTCCTGCAGCAGCGTGTTCTCGACCACTCTGGGAAATGATCTAAGAGAGCTGGCCGCCGCGGAGCCACGCCCAGTTCTCATTAGGGTTGGGCTTGACTGACAGCCAACATCGTGATGCCCCCCCACTCTTCTACACTGGCAGAGGAGTGCACCCTGCTGAGCACAGTCTATAGAACCGTGTCTACTATAACGTAGAAATATAAATGATCACTTGTTTCCCTCTTCATGAGCTCCGTCAGGACGTTAGGAAACTGTGACGCTGCAATTTAACACAACACTGACTTTCACATATGTAGAAAAAACAGCTGAGTCGTCAAGAATTAGGCTTGGTCGCACTCTGGGCAGTGTTTTGGTTTTTCAACAGAACCTGAGGGCAGCACCAAAAACAACGCTTCTGGGGTGAATGTGGTAAACAACCCCCCCGCCATGGCAGCATGCATCACGATGTTAAACTGCATACATCTTAAAATCACCCAACCCTAGTTCTGATATAGTTGTGGGGGTGTCCTATGCTAATGAGGGCAGCACATCGTCATGCATGTCCACCAATAAAGTCGATCGTGTTGATCTCGGTTCACTTTTCAGAAACCAAGGAATCCTCTACAAACAGTTCCTTATTGAAATGTTTTCAATAATCACATGTATAGCACGTTAATAGACAAATAGGTGACTTTGCTTTACACCTTCTTTAATAAATCTTTAGAATCCTCCGAACTGTTGATGAAATAAAGTTGGTTTCGTTCTGTTGGCTGATCTCTACGTACAGTTACTACACGTTTATTAACGCTCACTCAGCAGATTAATGTTCTACAAGTTCACATATCAAACATGTAGCTCCATAAATACAAGATAGCATTCAGTGCCAACTGACAGGTTAGTGCACGATTTCTGTATGTTGTTTATTTATATTTATTCATCAGACGCCTCCACACATGTAGTGTCTCATGACCACAAGTTGTCTTTTTTTAAATATAATGTTTAGCTCTTAATATTTAACATTTTCTGAGGAAAGTTTCATCAGCGATCTTGTCACCATAATGAAAATGTTCACTTTATAAATAAAAACACAGTGACTGGTGAATAACCCTGTGGACACGTTGAATTGAATATTTAATTAATTTGACACTTTGAGGCGACAGATACAAGAAGTTTGAGTTTGAGAGTTTTTGTAACACAAACATTTGATCTTAAGTTATCGGAATTATAATGTTCATCACAAGGTAACTAGTAAAAATAGTCATAAAAAATCCAAATCGTGTGATCAGTTCTTCCGAATTGAATTTACAATGACTGAGATTTTCTCCAGGAGCGATCTGCAAATGCTCAGGAAGCGACAGAGCGACACCATGACGAGCATCAACAGTGCCTTGCTTATTGAGGGAATCGAACCTGTAAACTTTGACACGTGTAAACTGGAGGCTGCGCTCTGTCTCTCCTCTGACGCTAAGAGTGTCGCTAGAGTGCAAAACAAAAACAGACCTAACAACACAAATGCAGCCAAATAAAATATTATTATTAATAAAAATAATATTATATATATATACTTAGTGACAATAATAATCATAACATCAATATGGTACCCATGGTAACATAAAGAAGTGTTTGGTTCCAGCAGCCGGGCCAACTTGTTTCTTTCAAGTATCTCTCAACGCACAAACAAACACACTCTTACACTCGAATGGACAAAAGCACACACACACACAACCACACACACACGCATTTATACTTCCAAAAAAATTATACGAAAGAGTTCTCTTCTTTCTTTTAGATTTTCAAAACGGAAATAGTCGGGAAACAACAAAACACGTCAAAGTGAAATACAATAAAATCAGAAAACATGAAACAAGTTGCATAGTTTTGAGATTGTTGTTTAGTTTGTCATGCACCATCTCCGAGTCGGACTGGTCGAGTGCTGCTTGAAAGTTTCAGCATCATAAATAAGTGTCGCTCCCGCCATGAGTAACAAAAATATATTAGATATTCTTTTTTTCTACCTTTTTTGCGCTTTTTTCTTTTTTCTCTGAAAGTGCAGAGAGACAGGACTGAGTCCAGAGTAGAGTTTATATCCGTAGAGCGTCGAAGGGAGGGTCGATTAGGAGGATGGATGAGGGAGGCAGGGAGAGGGAGGGAGGAGGGAGTGGATGAGAGGAGGAGTAGGGACAGAGGAGGAGGAGGAGGAGGGGAGGGATGGAGAGAGGAAATGGAGGGAGTGGAGGAGAGGGAGGAGGAGGGATGGAGAGAGAGAGGAGGATGCGTGCGATGGTGCGAGTGAGGAGCGAGGGATGTAGAGGGATGAGGAGGAGTGCGCGTGGGATGCGATGCGTGGAGGAGGGAGGAGTGAAGCCTGAAACACAGTAGATACTGTACTCTGTCAGTCTTCTATGCCTTGCTCTTGTTCATCTTCTTCTTTTTGTCTCTTCCTTTCACTCTCTTTCTTCTGGTTCGGTGATCTGGTCCTCTGTTTTGTTGTCTGTGTTTCTTTCTTGCTTTCGATTCATGCTTCATGTCTCTCATTCTATCTGCTCTCCTCCACTCCCTACCGGCGACTCTCTACGCCACACAACCGCACCAACACCAACTCTACTCCCACTCATCACTCCTCTCACGACTCTCTCCACCTCACCCTCGCGACTCTACTCCACGCAGCACCCGTCTCCCTCCTCCAACTCCTACGCCTCTCCTCACGTCCTGCCTCTCTCTCTCGTCTCCTCCCTCTCGCACCTCTCTCTCTCTCTCTCTCTCACTCATCTCTGCGTGCTCTCCTGCACCTCCCTCTCCCTCTCTCCCCTCCCTCCCTTCTCTCCACTCTCCCTCATCCCACTCCCTCTCCCTCTCTCTCCTCCCTCCCCTCTCTCCCTCCCCCCTCCCCCTCTCCTCTCCTCCCCCTCTCCCTCCTCCCCCTCCCCTCCTCCTCCCCTCTCCTCTCCCCCTCCCTCTCTCCCCTCCTCTCCCTCCTCCCTCCCCCCTCTCTCCCCTCCCTCCCCCCCTCCCTCCCTCCTCTCCTCCCTCCTCCCCTCTCCTCCCTCTCTCCTCCCCTCCCTCCCTCCCTCCTCCCCCCTCCTCCCTCCTCTCCCTCCTCTCCCCCCTCCTCTCCCTCCCTCCTCCCTCCTCCTCTCCCCCCCTCTCCTCCTCCCTCCCTCTCCTCCCCCTCTCCTCCCTCCCCTCCTCCTCCCCTCCCCCTCCCTCTCCTCTCCTCTCCCCTCCCTCCCCTCTCCTCCCCCTCCTCCCCTCCCTCCTCCCCTCCTCCCTCCCCTCTCCTCCCCTCCTCCCTCTCCTCCTCCCCTCTCCTCTCCCTCCCCTCCTCCCTTCCCCCCCCTCCCCTCCTCCCCTCCTCCTCTCCCTCCTCCCCCCTCTCTCCCCTCCCTCCTCCCCCCCTCTCCTCCCTCTCCTCTCCCCCCTCCCCTCTCCCCCTCCCCTCCTCCCCTCTCCTCCCCCCTCCCCCCCTCCCCTCCCTCCTCCCCTCCCCCCCTCCCCCTCCCCCTCCTCCCTCCCCTCCCTCCCTCCTCCCCTCTCCCCCCCTCCTCCCTCCCCCTCCTCCCTCTCCTCCCCTCCCCTCCCTCCCCTCCCCTCCTCTCCTCCCCCCCTCCCTCTCCCCTCTCCTCCTCCCCTCCCCTCCTCCCCTCCTCCTCCCCCCCCTCTCCTCTCCCCCTCCTCCTCCCCTCCTCTCCCCTCCCCTCCCCTCCCTCCTCCCTCCTCTCCCCCCCTCCCTCTCCCCCCCCTCCCCTCCTCTCCCTCCTCCTCCCTCCTCCCCCTCCTCCCCTCCCTCCCTCTCCCCTCCCTCCTCTCCCCTCTCCCTCCTCCCTCTCCTCTCCCTCTCCCCCTCCTCTCTCTCCCTCCTCTCTCCTCCCTCCTCTCTCCTCCCTCTCCCTCTCCCCCTCCTCCCTCCCCTCCTCTCCTCTCCTCCCTCCTCTCCTCTCTCTCCCTCCCTCCTCCTCTCCCTCTCTCTCCTCCCTCCTCTCCCCTCCTCCTCCTCTCTCCTCTCCCTCCTCCCTCTCTCCTCCTCTCCTCCCTCCTCCCTCTCTCCTCCTCCCCTCTCCTCCCTCCTCCTCTCCTCTCTCCCCTCTCCTCCCTCCCTCTCTCTCCTCTCCCCTCCTCTCCTCTCTCTCCCCTCTCCTCCTCTCCTCCCTCTCTCCCCCTCTCCTCTCCTCCTCTCCTCCCCTCTCCTCCTCCCTCCCTCTCCTCCTCCCCTCCTCTCCTCCTCTCCCCCTCCTCTCCTCTCTCCTCCCTCTCCCCTCCCTCTCCTCCCTCTCCTCTCTCTCCTCCCTCTCTCCTCCCTCTCCTCTCCCTCCTCTCCTCTCCTCCCTCTCTCCTCTCCTCCCTCCTCTCTCCTCCCTCCTCTCTCCTCTCTCCCTCTCCTCCCTCCCTCTCTCCTCTCTCTCCTCTCTCCTCCCTCTCCTCCTCTCCCTCCTCTCCTCTCTCCCTCCTCCTCCTCTCTCTCCTCCCTCCTCTCTCCCCTCCTCTCCTCTCCTCCCTCTCTCCTCCTCCCCTCTCCTCCTCTCTCCTCCTCTCTCCTCTCCCCTCTCCTCCCCCTCTCCTCTCTCCTCCTCTCTCCCTCTCTCCCTCTCCTCTCCCTCTCCTCTCCCTCCTCTCTCTCCCTCCTCTCCTCTCTCCCTCCTCTCTCCCCTCTCCTCCTCCCTCTCTCCTCCTCCTCCCTCTCCCTCCTCCTCCTCTCCCTCTCCTCCTCCCTCTCCTCCCTCTCTCTCCTCTCCCCTCTCTCCTCTCTCCCTCCTCTCCCTCTCCTCTCCCTCTCTCCCTCTCCTCCTCTCCCTCCTCCCTCTCTCCTCTCCTCTCCCCTCTCCTCCTCCCTCTCCTCTCCTCTCCCTCTCCCTCTCTCCTCCCCCTCCTCTCCCTCTCTCCTCTCCCCTCTCTCCCTCCTCCTCTCTCCTCCTCTCCCTCCTCTCTCCCTCTCCTCTCCCTCTCCTCCTCTCCTCCCCTCTCCTCTCCCTCCTCTCTCCTCCTCTCCTCCTCCCTCTCCTCCTCCTCTCCCCTCCTCTCCTCCCTCTCTCCTCTCTCCCTCTCTCCTCTCCCTCCTCCCCTCCTCTCTCCCTCCTCCTCTCCTCTCTCCCTCTCTCCTCCCTCTCCTCTCCCTCTCCTCCTCCCTCTCTCTCCCTCTCCTCCCCTCTCCTCTCCCTCTCCTCTCCTCTCCCTCCTCTCTCCCTCTCCCTCCCCTCCTCCCTCCCTCCTCCTCCTCTCCCTCTCCTCCTCCCTCTCCTCTCCCTCCTCTCCTCCCTCTCTCCTCCCCTCTCCCTCTCCCTCTCTCCTCCCCTCTCCTCTCCTCCCTCTCCTCCTCCCTCCCCTCTCTCCTCTCCCTCTCCTCCCTCCTCTCCCCTCTCTCCTCCTCTCTCCTCTCCTCCCCTCTCCCTCCTCCTCTCTCCCCTCCTCTCCCTCCTCTCCTCCCTCCCCTCTCTCTCCCCTCCCTCCTCTCCTCCTCTCCCCTCCTCCTCCTCTCCTCTCTCCCTCTCCCCTCTCCTCCTCCCTCCCCTCCTCCCTCCTCTCCTCCCTCTCTCCTCTCTCTCCCTCTCCTCCTCTCTCCTCCTCCCTCCTCTCTCCTCCTCCCTCTCCTCCTCCCTCTCTCCCCTCCCTCTCCTCCTCCCTCTCCTCCTCCCCTCTCCTCCTCCCTCTCTCCCTCCTCCGCTCTCTCCTCCTCCTCTCCCTCCTCCTCCCTCTCCCTCCCTCTCCTCCTCTCCCCTCCTCCCTCTCCTCCCCTCTCCCTCCTCCCTCCCCCTCCTCTCCCTCTCCCTCCCCTCCTCCCTCCTCCCTCTCCCCTCCTCCTCCTCCCTCTCCCTCTCCTCCCCTCCCTCCTCCCTCCTCCCCTCTCCCTCTCCCTCCCTCCTCTCCTCCTCCCCTCCTCCCCCTCCTCCCTCCTCCCCTCCCTCTCCCCCTCTCCTCCCTCCTCCCCTCCCCTCTCCTCCCTCCTCTCCCCCTCCTCTCCCTCCCCTCTCTCCTCTCCCTCCCTCTCCTCCCTCCTCCCTCCTCTCCTCTCCCTCCTCCCTCCCTCTCCTCCTCTCCTCCCTCCCCTCCTCCCTCCTCCCCCTCCCTCTCCTCTCCCCTCTCCCCTCTCCTCTCCCTCCTCTCTCCCTCCCCTCCTCCTCCCTCCTCTCCCCTCTCCTCTCTCCCTCCCTCTCCCTCCTCCTCTCCTCCCTCTCCCTCTCCCTCTCCTCTCCTCCTCTCCTCCCCCTCCTCCTCTCCCTCCTCTCCCTCCTCCCTCTCCTCCTCCTCTCCCTCTCTCCCTCCTCTCCTCTCCCCTCTCCTCCCTCCCTCTCTCCCTCCTCCCTCCTCTCCTCCCCTCCTCTCCTCCTCCTCTCCCCTCCCTCCTCCCCTCTCCCTCCTCTCCTCCTCTCCTCTCCTCCCCTCCTCCCTCTCCCCTCTCCTCCTCCCTCCTCCCTCTCTCCTCCTCCTCCTCTCCCTCCTCTCCTCCCTCCTCTCTCCTCTCCCCTCCTCCTCCCTCCTCCTCCCCTCTCTCCCTCTCCCTCCCTCTCCTCCTCTCCCTCCTCCTCCTCCCTCTCCTCTCCCTCTCCTCCTCCTCTCCTCCTCCCTCCTCTCCCCTCCTCTCCCTCCCTCCTCCTCTCTCCTTCGTCTCTGCGTCCCGCGCTCTTCTCGCGCTCACCGTTCCTCTCCTCACCCCTCATCTCCTTCTTCTCTCGCGCTCCTCCTCTCTCTCTCTCACCCTCACGTCCTCTCTCGCTCTCTCTCACGCCTCCTCCCTCCTCTCTCCAACCCTCTCTCACTCCTCTCCCCTCACCCTTCACCACCCCCTCCTCCTCTCTCTCCGCCTCCTCTTCTCATCTCTCGTCTCTACTCCTCTCCCCACTCCCCTCCTCCCCCTCTCCATCTCTCCCCTCCTCTCTTCCCCCCCTCCTCCTCCGATTCGTCTCGCTCCTCTCGCGCTCCCCACCTAGCTCCCTCACCTTCCCCCCCTTCGTCTCTCTCTCTCATACCCGCTCCTCTCCCTCCCTCTCCCTCCTCCTCTCTCCCCTCTCTCCCCACTCTCTCTCTCCTCTCTCTCCCTCTCACCATTCTCTCTCTCCGGCCATCCGCTCTCTCCTCCCCCTCCGCATCTTTCTGGACCTACCGAGCGCTCTGCGCGTTCACATCATCTACACACCCGCGAGTCTCTTGGTCGTTCGATTCTCATACTCCGGACCTCCCCGGCCCCAGCTCTATCACCCCGCCTGAGCCCGGCCGCCAGCCCCCCCTGCCACCCCTCCCACTCCCACTTATCCCGTCACCAGCGCCTCTCACTGCCCTCACCCTCTCCCTCTTCCCG
>JBAMIH010000035.1:202681-243230 GCA_038501795.1 Pseudopleuronectes americanus | reverse complement strand
AAAACACAAAACAAAACAAAACAACAAAAAATAAAAAACCACAACAAAAACAACAACACAAACAAAACAAAACAAAACACACACACAAACACAAAACACACAACAAAAAACCACAAAACAAACACAAAACAAACAAACACCAAAAACAAAAACCCAAACAAACAAAAACACACAAAAACAAAAAAACACAAAACACAAAACAAAAAAAAACACAACACACCAAAAAAACACAAACAACACCAAAAACAAACAAAAAAACACACAAAAAAACCAAACACCACAAAAACAAAAAAACAAACAAAACACAAACAACCACAACAACCCACAAACACAAACCCAAACACAAACAAACAAAACAAACACACCCCAAACCAACAAACAAAAAACAAAAACAAAACCAACAAAACCACAAAACAAAACAAAAACACCAAACAACAACAAAAACAAACCACAAACAAAAAACCAAACAACACCACAAACAACAAAAAACAACAAACCAACAACAAACACCAACAACAACCCACAACACAAAACAAACAACACCACCCAACCACAACCAAACACCCAAAAACAACACCAACAACACAACCAAAACAAAAACACCACACAAACAACAACACCCACAACAAAACACAACACCAAACACAACACAAACACACACCACAACAAACACAAAACACAACAACCAAACCAAACACACAAAAACAACACACAAAACAAACAACCAAACACAAACACCAAACACCAAAAACACACAAACAACACCAAAAACAAAACACACAAACCCAAACACAAACAACAAAAACCACAACAAACAACAAAACCAAAACAAACCACAACACAAAAACACAAACAACACAACAAAAACAAACACAAACCAAAAACAACCACACACCAAAAACAAACACAAAAACACAAACAACACAAAAACAACACAAACACAAACCACAAAACAAAACAAACCAACACACAACAAACACAAACAACAACAAAAAACACAACAAACAACAAACACACAACACCAACACACAAACAAACCACAAAACAACACAAACACAACAAACCAACACAAAAACAAAACACAACAACAAAACACAACACAACAAAAACACAACAACAACACAAACAAACACAACCACAACAAACAACAAACAAAACAACACACACAAACAAAACAAAACACAAAAACACAACACAACAAAACAAACAAAAAAACACAAAACAAAACCAACAAAACAACACAAACAACAACACAACACACAAAACAACCAAACAACACAAACAACAAAAACACACCACACAAAACACAACAACAAAACAAACACACAAACACCACAAAACAACACACAAACACAAAAACAACAAACAAAACACAACAAAACACAACAAACAACAAAACAACACACACAAACAAAACACACAACAACAACCAACACCACAACACACACCCCACCACACCCCACCCCCCCCCCACAACACCACCACACCCACAACCCCAAAACACACCCACCACACCCCCCAACACACAACAACACAACCACAACACACCCCACACCACACCAACAACCACCAACCCCACAAACACCCACCACACACACCCACAACACACCCACCACCAACACCAACCACACCACCCCACACAACACCCCCCCAAACACCACAACACCAAACACCCAACCCCACACACACACCACCCACCACACCACCCACACCCCACAACCACACACCACCCCCACACCCCACACACAACCACACACCACCCCCCACACCACCACCCACCAACACACCACCCAACACCCCCAACACACACCCCCACACACCAACCCACCACCCCAACACACCCACCACCCCCCCCCAACCACCCACAACCACACACACAACACCCACACCACACAACCCACACCACCACCCACCCACACCCCACAACCACCACCCACCCCCAACACCACCCACACCCACCCCCCAACACCAACACCAACACCACCCCACACCACACACCACAACACACCACCCCACACCACCCCACCACACCAAACCAACCCCCACAACACCACACCCACCCCACACAACACCCACCCACACCCACCACCAACACACCCCCCCAACACCACCACCACCACCCCCACAACACCCACACCCACCCACCCACACCCACACCAACCACCCACCCACACCCACCCACAAACCCCCACCCCAACACACACCCACACCACCCACAACCAACCCAACCCCACCCACAACACCACCCCACACAACACCACCACAACCCACACCCAACCCCCCCCCACCCACCCCCCACCACCCCAACCCCACAACCCCACCACACCAACCACCCCCACACCACACCCCACCCCCAACCACCCCACCACACCACACCACCCAAACACAACCCACACCACCACCCACAACCCACACACCCAACCCCACACACACCCACCCAACCACACAACACCACACACACCACCACCCACCACCCCAACACCCCACACCAACCCCACCACACCCACCCACCAAACACCACCACCCACACCACACCCCACCCCACACCCAACCACCCACACAACCCAACACCACCCACCACCCACCCACCCACAACCACCCCCAAACCAACACACCACACACCCCCACACCCCAACCCACCCCACCACCCCCACCCACACACCCACCCCCCACACACCACCAACACCACCCACCCCACACCCACCAAACACACCACAACACCCCAACACACCCCCCCCCCACCCACACCCACCACAACCCCACCCCCCACACACCACAAACACCCACCCCCAACCCACCAACCACAACCACACCCACCCCACACCCACCCACCACCAACCACCACCCCCACCCCACCACCCCCCCACCACACACCCACACCCACCCACACCCCCACCACCCCCCACACCACACACCCACCACACCCACCACCACCCCCACCCACCACAACCCCCACCCCACCCCACCCCCCACCCACACCAAACACACCACCACACCACCCAACCCCACACCCCCACACACCACAACCCACCCCAACACCCACACCACACCCCCCCCACCACCACACCCCCCCCACCACACACAACCCCCACAACCCACACCACAACCCCACCCAACCCCCCACACCCCACCACACCAACACCACCACACCCCACCACACCACAACCCCACACCACACCACACCCCCACCCAACCCACAACCACCCACCCCACACCCCACCCCCACCCCCAACACACCACAACACCCCACCACACCACACACACACCCCCCCCACACCACCACCCACCAACCACACAACACACCCCCCAACACCCACCCACCCACACCACCCCCAACACACCCACACCCACACCCACCACACAACCCACCCACCACACACCCACCCACCCCACACACCCACCACACACCCACCCACCCACCACCCACCCCACACCACCCCCCCAACCACCCAACACACCACACCCCACCACCCCCACCACCCCCCACCCACACCCCCCCCCACCACCCACCCCCACCCCCACACCCACCCCCCCACACCCCACCCCCCCCACCACCCCCCCACCCCACCCACCCCCCCACCACCCCCACACCCACCACCCCCCACCCACCCCCACCCCCCACCACACCCCCCCCCACCCCCCCACCCACACCACCCCCACCACCACCCCCCCCACCACCCCACCCCCCCCCCACCCCCACCCCCCCCCACACCCCACCACCCCCCCACCCCACCCCCACCCCACCCCCCACCCCACCACCCCCCCCCCACCCCCCACCCCCCCCCCACCCCCCACCCCCCCCCCACCCACCACCCCCACCCACCCCACCACCCCCCCACACCCCACCCCCCCACCCCACCCCCCCACACCCCAACCACCCCACCCCCACCCCACCACCCCACCCCACCACCCCCCCACCACCCCCACCCCCCACCCCCCCCACCACCCCCACCCCCCCCCACCCCCACCCCCCCACACACCCACCCCCCACCCCCACCCCCCCCACCCACCCCCCCCACCCCCCCCCCACACCCCACCACCCCCCACCCCCCCACCCCCACCCACCCCCACACCCCCCACCCCACCCCCACCCCACCCCCCCACCCACACACCCCCCACCCCCCCCACCCCCACCACCCCCACCCCCACCCCCCCACCCCCACCCCACCCCCCCCACAACCACCCCCCCACCCCCCACCACCCCCACCCACACCCCCCCACCCCACCCCCCACCCACACCCCCCACCCCCACCCCCACCCCACCCCCACCCACCCCCCCACCCCACCCCCCCACCCACCACCCCCCCCCACCCCCCCACCCCCCACCCCCACCCCCCCAACCCCACCCCCCACCCCCCCACCCCACCCCCCCCACACCCACCCCCACCCCCACCCCACCCCCCACCCCCCCCCCACCCCCACCACCCACCCCACCCCACCCCCACCCCCCACCCCCACCCCCCCACCCCCCCCACCCCCCCCACCACACCCCCCACCCAACCCACCACCACCCCCCCCACCCCCCCCACCCCCCACCCCACCCACCACCCCCCCCCCACCCACCCCCCCCACCCCCCCACACCCCCCCCAACCCCCACACCCCCACCACCCCCCACCACCCCCCCCACCCCCCACCCACACCCCCCACACCCCCCCACCCCCCCCCCACCCCACCCACCCCCCCCACCACACCACACCCCCCCCACCCACCCCCCCCCCACCCCCACCCCCCCCACCACCCCCCACCCCCACCACCCACCCCACCCCACCCCACCCCCCCCCCACCCCCCACCCCCCCCCCACCCCACCCCACACCCCCCCCCCACCCCCCCACCCCCCCCACCCACCCCCCCCACCCACCCCCCACCACCCCCCACCCCCACCCCCCCCCCACCCACCCCCCACCACCCCCACCCACCCCCACCCCACCCCCCCCACCCCCCCACCCCCCCCACCCCCCCCACCCACCCACCCCCCACCCCCACCACCACCCCCCACCCCCCACACCCCCCCCACACCCCCCACCACCCCCCCCACCCCCCACCCCCCCCCACCACCCACCCCCACCCCCCCCCCACACCCACCACCCCCCACCCCCCCCCACCCCCCACCCCCCACCCCCCCCCCACCCCCCACCCCCCACCCCCCACCCCCCCCCACCCCCCCCACCACCCCCCCCACCCCCCCCACACCCCCCCACCACCCCCCACCCCCCACCCCCCCCACCCCCACCAACCCCCCCACCACCCCCCCCCACCCCCACACCCCCCCCCACCCCCACCCACCACCCACCCCCCCCCCACCACCCCCACCCCCCCCACCCACCCCACCCCCACCCCCCCCACCCCCCCACCCCACCCACCCCCCCCCCACACCCCCCCCACCCCCACCCCCCACACCCCCCCCCCACCCACACCCCCCACACCCACCCCCCACACCCCCCCCACCCACCCCCCCCCACCCCCCACCCCCCCCACCACCCCCCCACCCCCACCCCCCCCCCACCCCCCCCACCACCCACCCCACCCCCCCCCCACCCCCACCCCCCCACCCCCCACACCACCCCCCCCACACCCCCCACCCCCCCACCCCACCCCCCCCCCACCCCCACCCCCCCCCCACCCACCCCCCCCACCCCCCCACCCCACCCACCCCCCCCCCACCCCACCACCCCCCCACCCCCCACCCCCCCCACCCACCCCCCCCACCCCCCCCCCACCCCAACCCCCACCAACCCCACCAACCCACCCCCACACCCCACCCCCACCCCACCCCCCACCCCCCCCCCACCCCCCCCACCCCACCCCCCCACCCCCCCACCCACCCCCACCCCACCACCCCCCCCCCACCCCCCCAACCCCCACCCCACCCCCACACCCCCCACACCCCCCACCCCCCCCACCACCCCACCCCCCCACCCCCCACCCCCCCACCCCCCCCACCCCCCCCCCACCCCCCCCACCCCACCCCCCCCACCCCCCCACCACCCCCCACCCCCCCACCCCCCCACCCCCACCCCCACCCCCCCCACCCACCCACCCCCCACCCCCCACCCCCCCCCACCCCCCCACCCCCACCCCCCCCCACCCCCCCCCACCCCCACCCCCCCACACCCCCCACCCCACCCCCCCACCCCCCCCCCACCCCCCCACCCACCCCCCCACCCCCCCCACCCCCACCCCCCCCCCACCCACCACCCCCCCACACCCCCACCCCACCACCCCCCCACACCACCCACCCCCCACCCCCCCCACCCCCCCCACCCCCCCACCCCCCCACCCACCCCCCACCCCACCCCCCCACCCCCCCCACCCCCACCCCCCCCACCCCCCCCACACCCCCACCCCACCCCCCCCACCCACCCCCCCACCCACCCCCACCCCCCCCACCCCCCCCACCCCCCACCCCCCACCCCCCCACCCCACCCCCACCACCCCCACCCACCCCCCACACCCCCCCCACCCCCCCCCACACCACCCCCCCCACCCCCCCACCACCCCCCCCCCACCCCCCCACCCCCACCCCCCACACCACCCCCCCCACACCCCACCCACCCCCCCCACCCCCCCACCCCCCCACCCCCCACCCCCCCCACACCCCACCCCCCCCCACCCCCCCCACCCCCCCCACACCCCCCCCACCCCCCCCACCCCCCCACCCCCCCCCCCACACCCCCACCCCCCCCACCCACCCCCACCCCACCCCACCCCACCCCCCCCCACCCCACCCCCCCCACCCCCACCACCCCCACCCCCCCCCCACCCCCCCCACCCCCCACCCACCCCCCCCCCACCCCCACCCCCCACCCCACCACCCCCCCCACCCACCCCCCCCCACCCCCCCCCCACCACCCCACCCCCCCCACCCCCCACCCCACACCCCCCCACCCCCCACCCCCCCCCCACCCCCCCCACCCCACCCCCCCCACCCCCCCCACCCCCACCCACCCCCCCCCCACCCCCCCACACCCCACCCCCACACCCCCCCACCCCCCACCCCCCCACCCCCCCACCCACCCCCCCCCACCACACCCCCCCCCACACCCCCACCCCCCCCCCACCCCCCCACCCCCCCCCCACCCCACACCCCACCCCCACCCCCCCCCCACCCCCCCCACACCCCACCCCCCCACCACCCCCCACCCCACCCCCACACCCCCCCACCACCCCCCCACCCCACCCCCCCCCCACCCCCCCACACCCCCCACCACCCCACCCCCCCCCCACCCCCCCCACCACCCACACACACCACCACCCCCCCCACCCACCCCCCCCCACCCCCCCCACCCCACCACCCCCCCCCCACCACACCCCCCCACCCACCCCCACCCCACCCCACACCCCCACCCCCCACCCCCCCCCCACACCCCCCACCCCCACCCCCCCCACCACCCCCCCCCCACCACCCCACCCCCCCCCCACCCCCCCACACCCCACCCCCACCCCACCCCCACCCACCCCCCCACCCCACCCCCCACCCCCACCCCACCCCCCCACCACCCCCACCACCCACCCCCACCCCCCCCCACCCACCCCCACCCACCACCACCCCCCACCCCCCACCCCCCACCCCAACCACCAACACCCCCACCCCAACCAAACCCACCCCCCCCACCCCCACAACCCCAACAACACCCACCACAACAACCCCCCACCCAACACACCCCCCACCCCCCACCCCATACCCCACCCCCCCCCCCCCCGCTCACCCCCACCCCCCCCCCAAACCCCCCCCCCCCCCCCCCCCCCCCCCCCCCCACCCCCCCCCCCCCCCCCCAAACCCCCACCCCCCCCCCACCCCCCCACCCCCCCCCCCCACCCCCCCCCCCCCCCCCCCCCCCCCACCACCCCCCTCCCACACCCCCACACCCCCACCCCCCCCCCCCCCCCCCCACACCCCCACCCCCCCCCCCACCCCACCCCCCACCCCCACCAACCACCCTCCCCCCCCCCACCCCACCCCAACCCCCCCCCCCCCACCACCCCCCCCCACCCCCAACCCCCCCACACCCCCCCCCCCCCCCACCCCCCCCCCAACCCCAACCCGCAGAGGTAGAGGTTTTATTTAATAATGTGGTCTTTAAAAGAGCGAAGAGAAGATTGTTGGTGCATATATGGGATCAGGGGTTTGGGCTAGTAGACTCGTGGCACTTGTGTCTGAGGCTGGGTTGTATGTGTCTTTCCTGGGTGGTAGGTTGTTTGCGGTTCTGATGACTGGGGGCGTACTTAGGCTGTGGGGGGGGGGCGGAGAAGGTTCGGAGGTAAAAAATCACTCTACTCTCTATATATATATATAATATAAGTCTATATATTCTTATAATATACTCGTCATTCTCTCAAGGGCCACGGCTGTGGGTTATTTACTTAGCTAATGGGTGTGGAGTGGAGGTAGGGGCGAAAGCTTGGAGTGGGGCCACGGATTGTAGGGGGTGATGGTTCATGAGGAAATCAGCACGGAGAATGGGTACGACAAGAAGAAGAGGACGGATGGTAGAACAAGAAGCCGGAGGTGCCAGGGTCACAGAAGCAGGCAGTCAACAGGGTAGCAGACAGAAGGAGAATGGGTAGCAGCAGAAGGAGACAGGTTCGAAGAAGGCCCAGGCGGACGGAAAGGGGTCAAGACGCAGAAGGGCGGCTCTGTAGAAGAAGTGACGGAGGCGACAGGGTAAGCAAGAGCAGGAGTAAGGGTCGCACCGACGCAAGGCAGGAAGTGTAGAAAGAAGAAGGACGGACGGGTAGCAGACAAGAGGAGCGAAGGTAGACGCAGGATAGCGGAAGGGTCGCAGGATGAAGAGAGGAAGGGTGATCGCTCCGACGAGGACAGGGTAGACACGTACAGCCGGCGGACGGGTAGGCAGCGCAGGCAGGAAGTGTAGGACCGCTAGGAGGCCGGGGAACGAAGCAAGACTGAGATGAAACGGGGGTCGACGCCGACAGGAGGACAGGCGTCGCACCGAAGCCGGAGGCCATCTGTAGAAGCTGACGGCACGGGGGTCGCCCGCTGCTGCCGCCGGAGTATCGCCGCTAGCACGCTTCAGGGCTCCCGACTCCCTGCTTCCTGGTTAGTCCCGCCGATGCGGTCACATTTGTTCGACACACCGTGTGAGGCGTCCATATTGTCCGCGCCCATGTGGTTGCTTCCGTTACTCCTCCTCCGGCAGGTGAGGGGGTTCGGAGCGCCGCAAGGAAGGCCGGTACTCACGCCGACAGGGTCACGGGTAACGACACATGAGGCATGACGGGTATAAGAGGTTGAGCGGTACGGGCGACCCAGGTGGCGAGCAGGGGGGTAGCCAGCAGGGGAGAACGGGTCAAGCCGACATGTGCCGTTTAGTAGCCCCTCCGGTCTGGTTCCACGGGTAGCCGGGAGAGGCTGAACGGGATAGCAACATCCCTACGGATGACCGGGTCTCCGCAGAGCGGGCCTGGTCGGAAAACGGTGGAGGAATGTTAGAAAACACGGTGGAATGCCAGGTTCGAAGCAGCCCTGAGGACACAGGGTTAGCAGAAGAGCTGGGACGGGGTGGGGGACTGGGGTTCGATGAGGACGACGCCGCATGCGGCACGGGTCTCCGCCGAATGCTTCACCGGTACGCAGCTACGCGCGGGAGGGTTACAGTTGAGAAGAAGGCGGCCAAGAGGGTTCGCGACCGCCCAGGGTCCGGGTACTCTCGCAGGCAGCGAGGCAAGTGTAAATCCGCCCGGCGGCACGGGGATCACACCGCCTGTGCGAGGATCACTTGTAGCCACCGGGTGTGCGTCCTTTACTCCTCCTCGCTGTGAGGGAACGAGCTCCTCCTGCTTCTCCTCCTCGCTGCTCCTCCTCGCTGGCAGCTGATGACCATGTGACTTTTAGCAAACAAAGAATTCTCAAATCTGAAAATCTGATTCTCTGTCAGTAATGTTTATACATCTTTATAATTAGAATTCTAGTTTATATTTAGCCTCAGAATATGAATAACTAGCTCTGTTAATGTAACAGCTGATAGGAAAAATAAGTCAGGAATGTTTCCTGTTTCCCAGAAATGAACACAACAACAAGTTTCATTGTGTACATCATTAAAACTTTAATAGTGAAGCAGAAAACAAAACCCAAATAATACTATAAAATAAATTAGATTAGAAAAATGCAACAATCACATTTGATTTGTACAACAAGCAATGCAACATTCTGGATTCTTGATTTCCATATATACAGAATAAAAAATTTACTTTTTATTCTTTGTCCACTTTGTTCAGTGTCATTATTTTTTCATCTTGATAAAAAGAACAGATACAACCACTTTTTTATTACTTTTCTTATTTTTTTACTTTTTCTTATTTTTTGTCTAAACAGTTTGTGTGCGTCCACGTTGAAAGATGTGTTTCTTAATCTAATTGGGACCAGTACGTCAAACTTTTGGTGAAGTCGATAACACTGATATTAATACATATCACACAAAAAACACTCAACGTGTGTTTCCTTTCTGAAGCAGTGACGACGGTGGATGTTTTTTTCCCTTTGTGATTAAAGCATTGTGGGAAATTGAGTTCTCAGTGTGCGGGGTGGGTGATATAAACAAGTTCAAGATGTTTGATTCAAAACAAGCAAAAAACTATAAAGCATGAATGAAATCTGAAAGCGACGCCACATTTGACACATTTCAGTGAAATTATATCAGATTTTAATCACGTTGGAAGTTATTTTTTTATTTTTTTAGTTTGAATGTGAGTTGAACCCCAAACATTTTGACTCTTTGGTTTCTAAAATAAACTACAACTAGACGTTTTCTCAGAACAAAAACCAGTATGATTTCTTCTTATCAGAAATAAAACTGATTTAAAATAAACCTTAAGCTGCTCATCACATCAAACCAAAAGATTTCATTTGATCTAAAAAAACAACAAATTCAATATTATCTCTAAGGAAAAAAAGGAATACAACTTTCTGCTGATTCAAATATTATTAATGGTTAAATAACTGTATCAAAAGTGCTTTTCAGCTGATTAGAGCCTAATTGATTTGTTCATTCTATCATGTTAATTTGCTGCTTCTGTTCTAGTTATATTATTTAACGTGAATAATTTTGTGATTGACTGTTTGTTTTTATGAATAATTCTACTTTCTGACATTTAATAGACAAAGTGATTAATTAATCTAAATGTTAGTTGGCTCATATAAATGTGTTTTCTTCTGTGGATTCTTTAAAAACTCTGAAATAAATAAAATTCGGATTAAATTAAGGTCATTCTTAAAATTAAGGGGTTTTTGATGAAAGAAAAGTTTATGATCCACTATTAATTTAAACAAAATCGTTAAATATTTCATTTTTTTCAGTGACAATCAAAGCTGTGTAAAGCAATAAAAATATCTGGAGTTTTGTCCTGCAGCAGCGTGTTCTCGACCACTCTGGGAAATGATCTAAGAGAGCTGGCCGCCGCGGAGCCACGCCCAGTTCTCATTAGGGTTGGGCTTGACTGACAGCCAACATCGTGATGCCCCCCCACTCTTCTACACTGGCAGAGGAGTGCACCCTGCTGAGCACAGTCTATAGAACCGTGTCTACTATAACGTAGAAATATAAATGATCACTTGTTTCCCTCTTCATGAGCTCCGTCAGGACGTTAGGAAACTGTGACGCTGCAATTTAACACAACACTGACTTTCACATATGTAGAAAAAACAGCTGAGTCGTCAAGAATTAGGCTTGGTCGCACTCTGGGCAGTGTTTTGGTTTTTCAACAGAACCTGAGGGCAGCACCAAAAACAACGCTTCTGGGGTGAATGTGGTAAACAACCCCCCCGCCATGGCAGCATGCATCACGATGTTAAACTGCATACATCTTAAAATCACCCAACCCTAGTTCTGATATAGTTGTGGGGGTGTCCTATGCTAATGAGGGCAGCACATCGTCATGCATGTCCACCAATAAAGTCGATCGTGTTGATCTCGGTTCACTTTTCAGAAACCAAGGAATCCTCTACAAACAGTTCCTTATTGAAATGTTTTCAATAATCACATGTATAGCACGTTAATAGACAAATAGGTGACTTTGCTTTACACCTTCTTTAATAAATCTTTAGAATCCTCCGAACTGTTGATGAAATAAAGTTGGTTTCGTTCTGTTGGCTGATCTCTACGTACAGTTACTACACGTTTATTAACGCTCACTCAGCAGATTAATGTTCTACAAGTTCACATATCAAACATGTAGCTCCATAAATAAAAGATAGCATTCAGTGCCAACTGACAGGTTAGTGCACGATTTCTGTATGTTGTTTATTTATATTTATTCATCAGAAGCCTCCACACATGTAGTGTCTCATGACCACAAGTTGTCTTTTTTTAAATATAATGTTTAGCTCTTAATATTTAACATTTTCTGAGGAAAGTTTCATCAGCGATCTTGTCACCATAATGAAAATGTTCACTTTATAAATAAAAACACAGTGACTGGTGAATAACCCTGTGGACACGTTGAATTGAATATTTAATTAATTTGACACTTTGAGGCGACAGATACAAGAAGTTTGAGTTTGAGAGTTTTTGTAACACAAACATTTGATCTTAAGTTATCGGAATTATAATGTTCATCACAAGGTAACTAGTAAAAATAGTCATAAAAAATCCAAATCGTGTGATCAGTTCTTCCGAATTGAATTTACAATGACTGAGATTTTCTCCAGGAGCGATCTGCAAATGCTCAGGAAGCGACAGAGCGACACCATGACGAGCATCAACAGTGCCTTGCTTATTGAGGGAATCGAACCTGTAAACTTTGACACGTGTAAACTGGAGGCTGCGCTCTGTCTCTCCTCTGACGCTAAGAGTGTCGCTAGAGTGCAAAACAAAAACAGACCTAACAACACAAATGCAGCCAAATAAAATATTATTATTAATAAAAATAATATTATATATATATACTTAGTGACAATAATAATCATAACATCAATATGGTACCCATGGTAACATAAAGAAGTGTTTGGTTCCAGCAGCCGGGCCAACTTGTTTCTTTCAAGTATCTCTCAACGCACAAACAAACACACTCTTACACTCGAATGGACAAAAGCACACACACACAACCACACACACACGCATTTATACTTCCAAAAAAATTATACGAAAGAGTTCTCTTCTTTCTTTTAGATTTTCAAAACGGAAATAGTCGGGAAACAACAAAACACGTCAAAGTGAAATACAATAAAATCAGAAAACATGAAACAAGTTGCATAGTTTTGAGATTGTTGTTTAGTTTGTCATGCACCATCTCCGAGTCGGACTGGTCGAGTGCTGCTTGAAAGTTTCAGCATCATAAATAAGTGTCGCTACCCGCCATGAGTAACAAAAATATATTAGATATTCTTTTTTTCTACCTTTTTTCTTTTCTTTTTTCTGAAAGTGCAGAAGACTTGAGTCCAGAGTAGAGTTTATATCCGAGAGCGTCCGGTAGGGAGGGATGAGGGAGGAGGGAGGAGGGAGGAGGGATGAGGGAGGAGGGAGGAGGGAGGAGGGAGGAGTGGAGGAGGGAGGAGGGAGGAGGAGGGATGGGAGGGAGGGAGGGAGTGGGATGGAGAGAGGAGGGAGGGAGGGAGGGAGGAGGGATGGAGGGAGGGATGGATGAGAGGAGGGAGGGAGGGGGAGGAGGAGGGATGGAGGGAGGGAGGGAGGAGGAGGGATGGAGGAGGGAGGAAGGGAGGAGGAGGGAGGAGGGAGGGATGGAGGGATGGAGGGAGGAGGGAGGAGGTGAAGCCTGAAACACAGTAGATATGAGTCACTTCTTCATCCTATCGTCATATCCCTCTCCCCTCTCCCTCCCCCTCCCTCCCTCTCTCCTCTCTCGAGCTCGATCTCTCTCTCCCCCTCCCTCCCTCCCTCTCCCTCCCCTCCCCTCCCTCTCCTCTCTCTCTCTCTCCTCTCCCTCTCCCTCCTCCCTCTCTCTCCTCTCCCTCTCCCTCTCTCCTCCCTCCCTCTCTCTCTCTCTCTCTCCCTCTCCTCTCCCTCCCCTCCCTCTCCCTCTCCTCTCCCTCTCTCTCTCTCTCTCTCTCTCTCTCCCTCTCCCCCCTCCCTCCCTCTCCCTCTCCCTCTCCCTCTCCCTCTCTCCCTCTCCCTCTCCCTCTCCCTCCCTCCCTCTCTCTCTCTCTCTGTCCCTCTCCCTCCCCCTCCCTCCCTCTCCTCCCTCTCCCTCCCTCTCCCTCTCTCTCTCTCTCTGTCCCTCTCTCCCTCTCCCCCTCCTCCCCTCCCTCTCCCTCTCCCTCTCCCTCCCTCCCTCTCTCTCTCTCTCTGTCCCTCTCCCCTCTCCCCTCTCCCTCTCCCTCTCCCTCTCCCTCTCCCCTCTCCCTCTCTCCCTCTCCTCTCTCTCTCTCAGGTCCTTCTCTCTGGTCCAGGTCAGGGTCATGTTCACGAGCAGCCGCACTCGTCCACGATCATGTTCTGGATGTCCTTCTTGATGATCTTCTGCTCCTCGTTGTAGTAGAGCATGGACATGGCTCGTAGCCGCGTGGGCACGCAGCAGGACCTGAGGTTCTGGAAGGGGCTGTGGCCCCTCATGCGGTAGTGGCTGATGACCGTGGAGTGGAAGGACAGCGTGGACCCGGTGATGCTCGCCACGTGAGAGGGACACTCGCCCTCGCAGTAGTTGGCATGGTAACCGGGCGGCGCGATGATCCAGTCGTTCCAGCCGATGTCCTTGAAGTTGACGTAGAACTGCCTCTTGCAGCAGACGCGCACTTTCCCGTCACACTCCAGCCCTCGCTTCCGCCGGCGCCGGGCCTCGCTGCCCTCTCGCGGCCGGACCACGGCCATGAGGAAGGGCCGGTGGGACTGCTCCCGCTGGCTGCTGCGCTGCGATGTCTCCGGACCCCCGGGGACCAGGATCACTGTGGCCCCGGCGTCGGCACACAGCGGACAGGAGACCCGCAGGCTCAGCGTCCGGCTGCCCGGGCCTTCGAGCAGCGCCTGCACCGCCGCGGACACCGGGAAGGTGTGCCAGCCGCTGCGACGGGTGTCCACTGTCTTGTCCGCCAGCAGGACATCGTCCTGCGGCAGAGCAGGTTGTTGGTTGGGCAGCTGGCGCTGCTGCAGGAGGCGGATGGTGACTTTGGCTCGGCTGCGATTTGTCTTAGCCAAACGGAGGAAGAGCCAGATGTTCGCCTGCTCCACCAGAGACAGAGAGCCGCCTTCTTTAGAGAGGACAAAGTTCACCAGGCCCTGAGATTCACCTGAGACACAGAGACACAGGGGGGTGTGAGTGTGTGTGTGTGTGTGTGTGTGTGTGTGTGTTCTGGGGCTGCAGTCTACCCGGTGGCCAACAGGATCTTGGAGCTCTGGACCCAGAGGCTCTCCATACATGAACCTCCTGAGGGCCTACCAGAGGGGGGAGACTGCACCAGAGGGGGGAGACTGCACCAGAGGGGGGACACCCCTACCCGGAAAGTATCATGAGAGAAAAGACCGGCCCCCTACTAACTGAGATAAACTAACACAAACTAACACTACACAAAGCGGACAAAGTGATTTTAACGTCCTGTTTACTGAGAGGGTTTTTATCATGGGAGCTCCTGAACCACCCCTCAGGTGAGGCCAAGATGGTTACTTCCATAAGTGGAAAGAACAGGGTGGAGAACAGAGAGGGAGGGGGGGGGGTTTACACAATGGTTTCTGATCTCGAGTCTTTTAAAAGAATTTGGTGTTTGAGTGAGATCCTCTCCTCACGTCTCAACAGACTGAGGCTTTTCAATTAGCTCTTAATGAATAATACTGAAGCAAGTGTTTATAAAATGAAAAATATGTAAATAGAGTGTTTGTGAAAAATCAAATCTCTCTCTGTCTCTCTCTCTCTCTCTCTGTCTCTCTCTCTCTCTCTCTCTGTCTCTCTCTCTCTCTCTCTCTCTGTCTCTGTCTCTCTCTCTCTCTCTCTCTCTGTCTCTTTCTCTGTCTCTCTCTCTCTGTCTCTGTCTCTCTCTCTCTCTCTCTCTCTGTCTCTCTCTGTCTCTCTCTCTGTCTGTAATGTCTCTCGCTCGTGGGCGTCCATACAGAAACTCAGTCACGATTTTAGAGTTTATGAATGTCTGAAGCAGAGATGTTCTATTAAACAATGCGAATGATCGGCTTGTGTGTGTGTTTGTGTGTCTGTTTGTGTGTGTGTGTGTGTGTGTGTGTGTGCGTGATTGGGGGCGGTCAACACTTTAGCGAGTCCATTCACGCCGTTTAAGTGACAATTTGGAGGCGATTATCTTGCTTGAATCATCAAGTAAATTCATTGTTGAGTCCGTCTGTCAGTTTGACTCCATTATTACTGCGAACGCTTCAAATCCTATATCAGCCGGCTCCAGCCTGGATTACTCCACCGCTGGAAATAGTCCCCTGCTAAGACATAGGTTGGGCCCCTTGGGAGGAGGAGGAGAACGACCAGTGGAGTGTGGTCAGCTGGCGTTGTCCTCACCAAGCCCGTCATTAAGTCTGTAATGACAGACGAGCTGCGGGAGACGCTCACTGCTCATCTCAGAGTCATGTTGCACTGAACCATCACAGCTCACTGGTTCACTGTGCTGCTGCCAGTCCACCGACCTGATGTGTCATCACAGTGTCAAACCTCTGCAGCTCATTCGCACTGAGAGACAAGAAGCCTCTGCAAGTCGTCTCCTCACAGCTCGTCTCTAATCCCCGTCCACTTACACTAACACACAACTCGACAACTCCTTAAGCTCATCTGAAACACACACCTTGCTCTATCTAAACAGACTCTGTGTGTGTGTGTGTGTGTGAGTAAATGAGTGTGTGTGTGTTTGTGCTAGTATTTGTGTGTTTGTGTATGTGTGAGTATTAAACTCACTTTCCATCAGGTCTCTTCTGCAGAGAATCATCAAAACACTGGTTTCTACCAAGAAAAGATTCTTTTTTAAAAGCTGTTGAGTTGATCAACAGATTAAATCCCAGAAACAGAATCATCAGGTGATGAAGATCAGTAGCAGCCTATAGACGCTCCCTAACTTTCCCATCATGCACTGGGGCAAACCATGACTCTGATTAATGAGACTCAGCTGAACACAGATTCTGCCAACACATGTCAATCAATCAATCAAATTTGATTTGTATAGCCCATTTTCACAAATCACAATTTGTCTCATAGGGTTTTAACATGGTGAGACATCCTCTGTCCTCAACCCTCAACAAGAGGGTTGAGGGTTACACATGTTACACAGGGTTACACATGTTACACAGGGTTACACATGTTACACAGGGTTACACAGGGTTACACATGTTACACAGGGTTACACATGTTACACAGGGTTACACATGTCAGTACAGTGTGTTATTAAAAGAGATGCTGGTCTATTATTCTTATTAAATCCTCTTCTCTTTAACTGATAGTCTTTACTTTTGTTTTCTCTAAAACTAGATAATTTCATCACATTGGACTCAAACGTATTTAAGATAATAATCAGGCAGTTAAGTTAAACTACAAATATCATATATATATATATATATATATATATATATATATATATATATAGGAGCCATATACGTGCAACAGTTTAATCCATGAAGAGAAAACTGAAAGAAATAAAAGGTATTTTCTCAGGCAAACATATGTAAAAGAAAAAGTCAGTAGACTTCCTTTAATGTCATTATATTCCAGTGTTTTTATTTAGCTAGGTGTTTTTATGATAATGAGACTTTATATTTAACCCTCTGACTGATTGGTGGTGAATATGTTTCACCAGTTCACCGCAGCAGCAGCAGGAGTGTTTCCTTCTTCCTGTTTGACATTAAAGGATCAGTCGCCCTTTCTGCTGTCACTAGAGTTTACATTAGGATGGATCAGTGGGCTGGGTCCACCCCCTCCCCACAGACACACACACGCACACACACACACACACACACACAGAAGCACACATGCAGACACACACACAGAAGCACACACGCAGACACACACACACAGAAACACACACGCAGACACACACACACACACACACACAGAAGCACACACGCAGACACACACACACAGAAACACACACGCAGACACACACACACACACACACACAGAAGCACACACGCAGACACACACACACACAGACAAACAGACACACAAACACACTTCTTGTGTTTGAAACGTCTCGATTAAGAATCAACCTGCAGGAGTTTAAAAACATTTAAGGTTCATAGTGAGGAGGAGGTTGTGGGTTCAGTTCCCGCTGCGACTAAACGGCCTTGTGTCAAGAATCCAATTAATAAATCTGGACATGGAACGAGCTCGGACTCGTGTTTTCGGTTAAAGCTCCTTCAGGGAAAGTAATTTCATGTTTTAATTTGGTGAAAATTTAAAGAGTTGACATAAAAAAAAACCTCTGTGTTACAATATAATAAAACCCTCAGTTAACTTAGCAAGGTACAAAGTCAGGGTTAGGGTTAGGGTACCTAACCCATAGTAACGCCTGTGAGGCCACACAGAGGGCAACAAAGACCAGGATGTTTTACAGAAGAAGTCACGTGAGGTCGTTCTGCTCATTTAGGAGCTAGAAGAAAGTGATGGCCACAAGGTCAATGGATCCGGACAGAAAGCTGCTCCAGGGAGTCGATGGCAGCACGTGTCTATGTGTTCGTCAACACACTGAGCAGTTCAAGACGTGACACTAAATCTGTGTATCTCTGCTAGCTGGTGAATTGTTCTAATAAACATTCATGAGGTCACGTCTCCAGAAAAGAGGATCAATCATCTCAGAACCAAACGCTGCCTCAGCAGATCCATCTCGTGATCAGGAGGCGCTGGAACACTTTCGAATTCTTTTTTACGTTTGAAGATATTTTAGATTTTTCGTTATATTTGTGTCAGAAAGAGGAAGAAGATTCTGACATGAAAACTGAAGTCAGACTTGGAATCCAAGATAAAATATAATCATGATAATAGTATGTAAACAAGCATGTTCCACTGGGGCTAGGGTTAGGGTTAGTCCTAACCTCTGCATGAAGAAGCTTGTTTCTCTATTTTCACTGAGAACCTTATGACGTGTGGAATCCGTGTGTAAAACATGGTCTTTGATTTATTTTCCACTCTGTGTTTATGTACGGAGAATATTCGGTGGTAATTTAAAGAGACTATGAAGTGAAACAGTTTGTTGTAACAGCTCAAGTCGTGAAGATGTTTCTGTCGCGTGCTGTAGCTGGTAAATAAAACTGGAGTTTAAATTCAAACCAGAAATCACATCAACAAGTGAGTGTGAGACCTCAGCTCAAATATTCCTCTGTTATTTAACACAGTGATTTTACGGCATGTTTTCATTTTCAGACCTTGTCAACAAAGCCATATTTCTCTCTCAGGACAACAAAGTTTTGAGCTAAATTGAAGTTGAAGTGCCAGCTCCTGACTCTCTCTGTCCGTCTGGGTTCCCAGGCCAGTTTATTTATAATGAGAGAACAGATGAGCGCTTCAGTCAAATGTCCCGGCTGCTTCAGCTCCTGACACGTCTGGAGATTTGGACGAGAAGTTCTGACAGGACAGAAAATAGACTTTGAGCCTGACATCATCCAGACACTTTTCTGCACAAAGACAAATCCTGTTTACGTGAACTCACTTCACAAGAGAAGCTGCCATTGGTTCTAACGATGAACTCATCATCACGTGGTCAAACCAACACTGAATCCAGATTTGTGTCCAAGTCAACAACTCTTTCCTCTAGTTTCTGAAAGTTTACAAGTCTCATCAGGTCAGAGGTCGTCCCATGGTTAAAGCTCAGTGACACAGAGCGTGTCCTCCACCAAGCCAACACTCACAGATTCATATGAACTCTTCATTCTGGATCCACGTGATCACAGCTCACAGGTCTGCAGCTTTACACCTCCAATGAAACACATTACAATCCAGAAGATCCTGGTCCAGTGAGCGCCCGGGGAGCAGATGTTGGGGGAGTAAGGTGCCTTGCTCAGGGGCACTAGACAGGGTAGGGAGACTCCTCTTGCATTTTTTTGGGGGACAGATCAATCCAGGTTCGTCTTTTGTTTTTACTCCGTGGAGTCGAACCAGAGTCGAACCAGAGACCTTTTCTGCCCAGAGTCCACCGCCTCTCGGTGGAAGGTGAAAACTACACAAGTGAAGGAGGAGAAGAAGAAACTCCTCTTCTCATCAGGACTGTTCATCAAACAACTTCCTGTTCATCGACAACATTCCAGATGTTCTTCACAGCAGAGAGGACGGAGACGCAGCGATGTCTCACTCTGACTGTGTTTCAGTGACACCGTCCACTCCAATGATGGAAGTTTGATTCACGTCAAATATCAAAGACACAAACTTCAGTGTATATTGGAGCAAAACGTTTCAGTAGCACAACACAACAAGCTATCGAACATTAATATTTAAGCTTCAATTAGGAAGAGGTTTAACGTCGTGACAGCATTAAAATCACTGCAGATGAAAGGATTCTAAATGTTCATGTTACTTTGAACTTTTTCAATATCACAACTGTCCTTCATTAGTTATTTATTAACCGATAACAATTAATTCCAGGCTAGTTCATGAAATCAAAAAGTCAATCTTATTCAGGTAATAAAGCTGTCTCTATTGTTCTGGTAACACATAAACAAAAAGCTTCCCCAGTGCCCGGCTGCCTATGCTGCCTTATCATATATATATATATTATATAATATATATATAAACATTTGAGACAAGCTTTTGTTGGGGACTATTTTCAGCAGTGGATTCATCCAAATGTGTTGTTTCAGTGAGTATTCTGTGGCAGCAGGACAGTGTGTGTGTGTGTGTGTGTGTGTCTTCACAGTGATGAAGGAACATAGTGAGAGTGTAACAGTGACTCACTGATGTGTTTTTAAAGCTCAGTCACATTCACAGCATCTTCATCTCGAGCTGCAGCTCTGGACACAATCTGTAGTTATTTACTATCAAGTGATTCATCTCCTCAGACATAGAACATCTTTGGCTGCCGCCAAGTGAAGCCAAACGATGTCGACCAAAACAAGCCACCGGGATTCAAACCACTAGCGTTAAGGAGATTCGGACACGACTTAAACATGCTATTAACACGCTAAAGCCACGTCACATACCAATAAGAAGAAGAAGCCTTTAGAAGTAAATACCAAAGGGAAAACGTCGGAGAGAAGGGACCGATATTTAGAAAGTAGGAACAGCAGCAAAGAGAATAAAGGGAGAGGAGTGGGGGAGTCGATGCCAAGAAAAAGACGATAACAGGAAACAGAGGAAGAGAAAGAAAAAACGAGCGCAGGAGAAAAGAACACAGAGAAAGGAAAGATGCTAATTGTGGTTTATTTTCATATCAGACAACGTTTTCGTCTTTCTTTGTCTTTTCTATCCGCGGGTTTGATTGGCTGTTTCCTCTCAGTTGTCGGGGGTCAGTGAACCGCACCCCACAGCTTGTCAGAGTTGCTGGTTTGAATCCCCAGACGGAGGCGGCAACAGATCCAACAAAGACGGGTTTATTCAGTCTGAAGGGTAGATCGAGGTTAGCATGAGGGAGAGAGAGGCAGATGAAAGTGGATTGTGGAATGTTGCTAATGATGTGTTCAATTAAGTTCAATTAGCCTAATTGTCCTCTGTGTGTGTGTGGAGAGTGTGTGTGTGTGTTGGTGGTGGTGGTGGGGAGGGGGGCAGGGAGGGGGGGGTGAAGCGGAACAGTCCAATGGATGGACAGAAAACTGCGGACAGATAGATATTGTGTCGGCGCGGCTAAACGGAGGTTGACACTTCGTCTACGCCAAGAATTCAGTCGTCCCTCCGCTCCCTTACTCGCCATCTCTGTCGCCCAAAATAATTACCGAGGTCCCCGAACGCATCACTTCCTCCGAACAAAGCACCGGACTGGCTGGGTGCAAAGAATTCTCACGGCGGTCGTTTCTACGTCTGACATAAACACTTTTATCATTTTGTCCACAGCATCTTTTTTTAACTTAAACTCTGCTGAACTTGTCGGACTTGAGTTTTGGTTTTGTTCTGCCGGCTTAACCCCGGGGACAAGTATGGACCAAATGAATCAGAGTATGAATAACTCTGTTAATGAGCATTAATGACTTTTAACATGGTGGTTTTGGAGTCTTTCTGCCCCCTAGTGGCTTAAAAATCCAGAATTTCAGAATAAATTTTGGGTTAAAAAAGATAAAGATATGAACAGATGATTTTCTTTCACACAACAACACTCACGGTCTGCCGGCTCGGACCAGACGACCAATCAGTGAGGTCGAGCAGCGCTACCAGAATCTGGGTTCTGTCAGAAGACGTTGTGTTTCCAAGAAAAAAAGGAGATCATCTGAATCTACAATGCATACATATATATATATATATATATATATATATATATATTTATATATTATTATTTATTTTTTGATGATCAGACGTAAAACACAAAGCGGACGTGTGCTGCTCTCAAACAACAACCACACAACCGCCTCAACTATGATTCATTAATATTCAAATATCCATACGTTTTAGTTAGGGCTAACTCTAGCTCTAACTCTAACTCTAACTCTAGCTCTAGCTCTAGCTCTAACTCTAACTCTAACTCTAACTCTAACTCTAGCTCTAGCTATAGCTCTAACTCTAGCTCTAACTCTAACTCTAGCTCTAGCTCTAGCTCTAGCTCTAGCTCTAACTCTAACTCTAGCTCTAACTCTAGCTCTAGCTCTAGCTCTAGCTCTAGCTCTAGCTCTAGCTCTAACTCTAACTCTAGCTCTAGCTCTAGCTCTAACTCTAACTCTAACTCTAGCTCTAGCTCTAGCTCTAGCTCTAGCTCTAACTATAACTCTAGCTCTAGCTCTAGCTCTAACTCTAACTCTAACTCTAGCTCTAGCTCTAGCTCTAGCTCTAACTCTAACTCTAGCTCTAGCTCTAACTCTAGCTCTAGCTCTAGCTCTAGCTCTAGCTCTAACTCTAGCTCTAGCTCTAGCTCTAACTCTAACTCTAGCTCTAGCTCTAACTCTAACTCTAGCTCTAGCTCTAGCTCTAGCTCTAACTCTAGCTCTAGCTCTAGCTCTAGCTCTAACTCTAACTCTAGCTCTAGCTCTAGCTCTAGCTCTAGCTCTAGCTCTAACTGGGATTTAAGGCTGAAACACGTTAAAATGCTTGAAACCGCTGGTCAGAGGTAATGTGATGGGGGAGCTGCCACCATACCTCCTCTCTCTCTCTCTCTCTCTGTCTCTCTCTCTGTCTCTCTCTCTCTCTCTCTCTGTCTCTCTCTCTCTCTTTCTCCCTCTCTTTCTCTCTCTCTCTCTCTCTCTCTCTCTCTCTCTCTCTCTCTCTCTCTCTCTCTCTCTCTCTCTCTCTCTCTGTCTCTCTCTCTCTCCCTCTCTCCATCTCTCTCTCCATCTCTTTCTCTATCTTTGTCTCTCTCTCTATCTCTCTCTGTCTCTCTCTCTCTCTTTCTCCCTCTCTTTCTCTCTCTCTCTGTCTCTTTCTCTTTCTCTCTTTCTCATTCTTTCTCTCTATGTCTCTCTCCCTCGGACTCGCTCTATGGGTCAATCAAAGGTGACACTGATCGTTTTCAACAAGCAGATTCTTCTCTTGTCGCACACACACACTTTTAGGTATGAGGACAATCATTACCATAAAGAGCTATAAAAAACTTTAATTTGTGAGGACCACAAATACACAAAAATGTGTTGACATCATGACTGTCCACACAAATTGTCTCTGTCTTACATAGAAAGGTTTTACACGTCTCAATTTCCAAAGATGCTGAAACACACACACACACACACTTGACTCACCAGCCTCTGCGAAGGTGATGATCTCTGTCGTCTCCTGAGCCTCCTCGCTGTCTCCACCCCGATCCGCCGCCACCGCAGCTGCTGCTCCTCCCCCACCTCCTCCCCGGCCTCCCCGCCCTCCAGCCTCCTCCTCCCCCTCAATCTGCACGCTGCCGTCTTCCGCCACTCGCCCCACGTGAAGCTTGCGCAGAGCGTTGAGGAGAGCGCCGCGCGGCACGGGCCGGGTGATGTTGGGCCGGGCCTGGAGATGCAGCATGTTCAGGATGTGCCTCTTCACCGCTTCCACCACGTCTTGCTGAGCCTCCTCCTCTTCCTCTCGATCGTGCCTCGCCACATCGTCCACTGCCGCGCCTCCTTCGCCCCTCCTCATCCTGGCCAGGGCGCAGGAGGGGCAGTGGGAGCTGGGCGCAGCGTCCAGCAGCGGCTGGTAGTGAGGATGGACGGTCTGATGAGGTTCAGACGCCGGGTCCAGAGACGAGCTGCAGCTCTGCACCAGGACCAGGACCAGGACCAGGACGCTCCAGCTCAGCAGAGGTGAGACGGACATGATGGCAGCAGAGGCCTGATTGGCTGTTGGGTCGGAGCGTCTGATGCAGACAGAGCGACAAAGAAAAGTTTCTGGCCAAAATAAAAACTGGTTCAAGAAATAAAAATAATCTCTGTCTCTCTGGTGTCCTCGTCTTCCGTCCCTCGCTCACTCGCTCACTCGCTCACTCAGAAGTTTGGAAGCTGCAAAGTTCAGCTCAGAGTCCACCTGCGAAAACGGAGGGAAAAAATCTGTAAAGAAGCGAGAGAGGAGGACAACAAAGAAAAAAACAAGGGCCAGGGAAAATGAGTAATCCTTATCTTTAGGGACAGATGGCTGGAAAATGTGGAGGCGTCACAAGAGAGAAAGAAAGAAAGAGAAAACAAAACAAGTAGAAGAAGAGGAGGAAGAACTCAGAGGTGATGAATGGATGGTGAAAAAGAAGGAACAAACGCTGGAGAGCAAGAGGATCGAGATGGAGTCGCTGCAGAGTGTGTTCACTAAGTTATCCCAGACGCAGGGAGTTCCTCTCTCTCTCTTTTACCTCTTTTCCTCTCTCTCCCTCTCTGTGGCGAATGCATTCCCTCGCTCACCAGTTGAATGGTTTTACCGGAGTGGGTTGGACTCTCTCTCTTCTCGCTCTCGTCTTTCTCTCCCTCCCTCCCCTTCTCTCTCCTCTCTCTCTCTCGCCCTGGCAGCCTCCTACCATAATTATACCTCACTCCATCCCTCTCTCCCTCTCTCTCTTCGACTCCAGTCTCCTCCCATCTCGCTCCGTGACTCATAGCACTTCCAACTTTTACCTTCACCCTCCTCCTTCCCTCCGCTCTCTCTCTCTCTTGATTCATTCCTCCCCTCCCTTCGATCCTCCCTCTGTTCCACTGTTAATGGAGCAAAGCTGGGATTCCTTCATCCCTCCCTCCCTCCCTCCGTCTGTGAATGAGTTACGTGTTGAGGGGAAAATCTTGGATGACTTGTTCTTCGGCTGTGACTCTCCTGTCTGTCTGTCTATCACCCTGTCTGTAGGTCCATCTGTCTGTCTATCACCCTGTCTGTAGGTCCATCTGTCTGTCTATCACCCTGTCTGTAGGTCCATCTGTCTGTCTATCACCCTGTCTGTAGGTCCATCTGTCTGTCTATCCCTCCAGCAGTCTGTCACTCAGTCTGCTGTTCATCTACAGTCAACATGATATCTTCTTCTTCTTCTTCTTCTTCTTCTTCTTCTTCTTCTTCTTCTTCTTCTTCTTCTTCTTCTTCCTAACCCATTTCTTTGTTTTTCAGTTTTTAAAATGTCAAGGTCCTGACGTTCTCATGGTCCACGTGGACAGTTTGTCCCGAGCCGACATAACGTTAAAGTTTCCGTGTTTGTGTCGTGCTCAGTGTGATGAGGTGAACATGTTCGTAAAGATTCATCAGTTCATCAGCTGTTACTTCTTCAAAGAGTTGAACATTTACTTTGTGAACTGAGACAATGTCTGTTCTGACTTTTCTCCACCGATCCATTTATTCAACCGTTCGTCTGTCTTGACAAAGGACCTCAAGATAAAAACCATAAGCAAGCATGACCTTATAAGGAGATCTTCTTCTTCTTCTTGTCACCATCTTCATCCTGAAAACGCCTCACCATCTTCTCCAGACGTTCGTCTCACTTCATTTCCCATCAGCCCCGTCATTCCTGCTGGACGCTGACGGAGACGATCATTGTGTTTGTTTAAGTTGAGCTGCTGAGTCAGACCTCAAGTCTTTCTTCATCGTCGTCATCGTGGAGAGATGAAGTAACAACAGGTCTTCAACGGAACGTTCAGGATTTAAAACCAGGATTTAAACCCGTTGGATATGTTCTGAATTGAATCGGCTTTTAAAGTGTTGTTCCAAAAGGATTCTGAGCCTGAACTGCATCTGAGTCATCATGAGGTTCTGAAGAGCTCACCGGGTTCTGAGGTTCTGAGGGGATCCTGAAGGATGGAACATCTCACATGATAATGTTCAAAAGTCAATGAGACTTTAAATAAGAAACAAACACAGGGTTCGAATTGAGAAGAGAACCCCAGCAGTTTAAGGTTCTCAGAGTAGTTAAAGGTTCAGAGGTTCTCACGGTTTACAGGTTCTAAAGAAGGTTCGCTGCTTTCCCAGATGTTCTGCAGTGGTTCTAGTAGCTTCCAAAGGCGAATATGCATAGGTTGTATTAAGTATTGAAGAATGTCTGATCAGTTTCTAAAGGTTCTTTAGTTCTGTTGGGTTTTCACTGTTTTTACTGACGTCATAAGTTCCTGTCTCTCTCCAACATGTGGTCCGATCCCGGAGAAGCCAGAGAAAGGAGTCACAGCTGAGTGTAGAGGAAACAGAGAAGACGTAGAGCTACAGACAAATCAGACGTCTGGGATTCACCCTCTGCTGTGATGACATCATGACTGCAGGGGAAGTGTGTGTGTGTGTGTGTGTGTGTGTGTGTGTGTGTGACTCGTCAGTTTTCCTTTGAAGAAGAAGAACCTCCAGTTCATGTCTGTTGCCTTATAAGCGTTGGTTTGTGTGTTGTTGAACTGAATGTGTCTGCACTGGTGGTTTCTTTAAATAACTCACAACCTGTGAGTCATGAACCCTTTGTCAGCAGCTGGTCCACTTGGTTTGTGAAGAGGAGTTCCCATCAGACAAACCTCATCAGCTGGGAAGTCCGTCGTCTTGTGTTGATAGAACTTTAGAAACCGGGAGTTTCACAAAGTTTCCAAACGATGTCTGAATTTGAGTCAAATGTGTAAAAACTGATGCAGCAGAACATTGTCTTCATCTGATCTGGTGTCTGTTTGGGTTCATGGCTGTTTTATTAACATAACGTCACGTTATCTCCTCACCTGTGTGTGTGTTTGTGTGTGTGTGTTTGTGTGTGTGTGTGTGTGTGTGTGTGTTTGAACTGCTCCATCTAGTGGACATAGCTGTAACATCTCTATGACTTCATGGTACCTCCACCTTCACCTTCCTCCTCCCTTCATCTTTAAGTTTGTCTCTGTACCTCCTCTCCTCATTTACTTTTCTCCTTTCCTTCCCTCCTATGTTTATAAGTTTTATCCTCTCTCCCCCTCTCTCTCTCCCCCTCCCTCTCTCCTCTTGGAGGAGCAGGTTAATTTATATCTCTGTCTGTACAGTCTTATTGGTCTTGGTGGGTTCCTCCAGCTGTGTGATGGATTGTGTTGCTCTGACCTCACAGTGGGAGATCTGAGCGAGAGACACTGCTGCTGTAAGGAGCCTCTCTCTCTCTCTGTCTCTCTCTCTCTCTCTCTCTCACTGTCTCTGTCTCTGTCTCTCTCTGAAAGACAGTAGCAGATCTGGACTGAACTGGTTTACATGAAGCTGGACAGGTTGAAGTACCTGGTCTTTATAGTCCCTGGTCTTTATAGTCCCTGGTGGATGGTCCTGCAGACGTGAGGTCCCAACAGGCTGAGAAGGAGGGTTAGGGTTAGGGTTAGAACAGTGAAGCTCATGTGATGGAGACTAGATGGAAACTGACTGCCGTTGTGTTCTGTGTCGAAACATCTGCTTGGAACTCCTCATCCTCTGGGTGGACTCCCATATTAACCAGTCTCAGGGTCCTACTGGGTCCTACTGGGTCCTACTGGGTCCTACTGGGTCCTACTGGGTCCTACTGGGTCCTACTGGGTCCTACTGGGTCCTACTGGGTCCTACTGGGTCAGGAGCTAACCCAGACCACAGGTTTCATCCACAGCATGTCTCCACCCAGCGGGACAGGGTGTGTGTCCTCCAGCATCGTCTCCTCCTGGGGACTGGAACCAGATCCCAGATTGTGTTGAACTTGGTTGTTAAGAACAGTTGAATAATTGTTTATGATTCCGCCCGTTGTGTGATGACATCGCAGCCTCTGCAGTTTTGAATACTCGAGCTGTGTCACTGAGTGTGTGATGCGTGTCTGTGTGATGCGTGTGATGCGTTTGTGTGTGATGCGTGTGTGTTGGCCAGTCGACAGCTGGACTTTCCTGAGTGTTGAAATGTGTGTTACACGAGTCCAGAAGATCAAATAGTTTCAGACTTTCATACGTCAACAGCTTTATAATGTGAGGACGTCTTTGTTTTACACTAAAGTTCAATTGAAGGTTGTGTTTACAGTTTATTCACCATTCTCTATTTGAGTTAGGGTTAGGGTTAGGGCTAACCCTAACCCTAACCCTAACACAAAAACAATTATTCAATCAATTACAGTCTTTTTATTCAAGTAGGTTCTGACTCTAAGTAATAAGGGTTAATAATTCATGTCATAGAGACAGTTACACAAAGTACATGATTTTATAATAAATAAATATCAACGCAGAGAAGTATGTAGTGGTTGTGTAAATGAGTCTGTAGTGGTTATTTGAGATGAGTGTGTAGTGGTTGTGTGAGATGAGTGTGTAGTGGTTATTTGAGATGAGTGTGTAGTGGTTGTGTGAGATGAGAGTTTGTGTGCGTCAGTGTGTGTTTGATGAATGTGTGTTTGATGAATAACCAGTGACAGCTCTACCAGTAACCCTTTGAAATGGGTGTGATCACACATTGAACTGTTTAACACAGATGTTGAGAACAAATGAGCTCACACACACACACACACACACACACACACCTGGACTTACATCAGTCTGCGACCTCAACAAGTTGTCGGTCACTTTCTTTAATGACTCAGCAGGGATCAAACACAATCTTCCCTCAACAGCATCACACACCGAACATCAGATGGGTTCTTTGATGACTCGACCCCCCCCCACCCCCCCACATGCTTGTACCTGTTTGGTATTCACACGTGTACCTCTGACATTATGTGTGTTTGTGTGTGTGTGTGTGTGTGTGTGTGTGTGTGTGTGTGTGTGATGCTACCCCTGTGTATTTGTGTGTTTTCCTGGGACCTGTAAAATCTTCCAGCAGTGATTAGTCAGCACTGAACGCCCAGCGAGCTGTTTGTCCTGGCCCTGTGTGTGTGTGTGTGTGTGTGTAGGTCTGTGTGTGTTGAGGGGGGTAGATCTACAGGACATGATTCAGCAGATACTTGTGTTTGAGGTGGGCTGCGTCACCACAACACACACATGAACACACACTCATTACTGCTGCAGTAACATAAACATCACACACAGTGGAGAGCGAATCAGGTCTGACACAACTTCATGAAGTCTTCACAGCATCGTGTCTCTGTCTCTGTCTCTCTCTCTGTCTCTCTGTCTCTGTCTGTGTCTCTGTCTCTCTGTCTCTGTCTGTGTCTCTGTCTCTGTCTCTCTCTCTGTCTCTGTCTCTGTCTCTGTCTCTCTCTCTCTCTCTCTGTGTCTGTGTCTCTGTCTCTGTCTCTGTCTCTGTCTCTGTCTCTCTCTCTGTCTCTCTGTCTCTGTCTGTGTCTCTGTCTCTGTCTCTCTCTCTCTCTCTGTCTCTGTCTCTGTCTCTGTCTCTCTCTCTCTCTGTGTCTGTGTCTGTGTCTCTGTCTCTGTCTCTGTCTCTGTCTCTGTCTCTCTCTCTCTCTCTGTCTCTGTCTCTGTCTCTGTCTCTGTCTCTGTCTCTGTCTCTGTCTCTGTCTCTGTCTCTGTCTCTATCTCTGTCTCTCTCTCTCTCTGTGTCTGTGTCTCTGTCTCTGTCTCTGTCTCTGTCTCTGTCTCTGTCTCTGTCTCTGTCTCTCTCTCTGTCTCTGTTTCTCTCTGTGGAAAACACACGTGTTTCCCATGATGCACCACAGCATCTCTTTCTGCTGGAGACCTGTCGGGGGTTGAGTCCGAGTCATAAAGCAGATTGATTGATTGATTGATTGATTGATTGATTGATTGATTAATTGATTGATTGATATGAGAGTTGTATGTTATGAGTTTGACCCCCCCACACATCTGGATGGATGACATGTCACATGTCAGCAGAGGAGCTGCAGCTGAAAGATGCAAATGAATAAACTCATTCCTATCGATAAAGATTGTTTGAACATCCGTGTTTCTTAGATCCTGGTCACATGATGATTCACATGATCTCTACATACACCAAGGCAACAGTCCACACTCTTGATGGAGGCCTCGACCACACTGAGAGATACACACATGCTATATGTCTTTTATATCTACGCATTAACAAAGCATTTGTTTGTGTATCTGAGTCTTTTGTGCGTGTTGTCATCACTGCAGACCAGCTGTGTTGGAACCCAGCTCTCAGTGTTAAAGTTTGTTCACTCGCTTGATGGAGGAGGTCAAAGTTGAGTCTTAGTTCGATCTCAGCAGGAACCCACCAGGAGCCTGAAGGAGACAGATCCAGATTCATCCGTCCAGCTCCGGACAAGGTCTCACACGTCGTTCTTCTGATAACACGTGAATGGAAACATGGAATGAAATCACTATTCATGAGCCAATCAAATGAGCCTGAGAGAAAAGAGACTGAGCCCGACCCGAACACGACAAGTATCCTGATTGTGTGTCTGACCCGAGCATAACAGACGATGACAATGAGTCTGTGTCTCTGTCCCTCACACAAGGTGAGAACTGGATTTTGCTGATGACAGAAAAAATGTATATCTGTCACATCAAAGCTCAGGACGTGAATGTGGAGCTCAGAAACTTTTAAGAACCTGCGAACAAACTCTGATTCCACCTGTTACTTCCTTACCTCCTCCACATTGTTACCTGCTCACTTCTTTAAAAGTTGTCCATGTATAATCAGATGTTAGCGTGATCTCTAAGAGGACGAACCATTAAATAAATATCTGTTCAGCCAGCGTGTCCTCGGCTCATCCTCCCTAATCTGTTCAGAAAGGGTCCAGTAGCTTTTACAGTGATGCATAATGGAAGTGAGGAGCTTTCTGAGTCTCTCCAGGCCTCTGCTCCATACAGCTGCATTTAAACATGCTTCTGATGCATTATGTAGATGGATTGAATGTTTTGGGACGTCATGCTTCTGCAGTTTGCGTTTTATGTGCTTTCACCTCGACCAGGCAGAGAGGAGCTGGTGTGAGAGCGTTGACCTGTGGAGACTTCACAGCACAGAGCAGACAAGATGATGAAAGTAGATGGAGGGCCGTGTTGAGGAACCTCTGCTTCCTGAGGAACCTCTGCTTCCTGAGGAACCCATGCTACCTGAGGAACCTCTGCTTCCTGAGGAACCTCTGCTTCCTGAGGAACCCATGCTTCCTGAGGAACCTCTGCTTCCTGAGGAACCCATGCTACCTGAGGAACCCCTGCTTCCTGAGGAACCTCTGCTTCCTGAGGAACCCATGCTACCTGAGGAACCTCTGCTTCCTGAGGAACCCATGCTACCTGAGGAACCTCTGCTTCCTGAGGAACCTCTGCTTCCTGAGGAACCCATGCTTCCTGAGGAACCCATGCTACCTGAGGAACCCCTGCTTCCTGAGGAACCTCTGCTTCCTGAGGAACCCATGCTACCTGAGGAACCTCTGCTTCCTGAGGAACCCATGCTACCTGAGGAACCTCTGCTTCCTGAGGAACCCATGCTACCTGAGGAACCTCTGCTTCCTGAGGAACCCATGCTACCTGAGGAACCTCTGCTTCCTGAGGAACCCCTGCTTCCTGAGGAACCTCTGCTTCCTGAGGAACCCATGCTACCTGAGGAACCTCTGCTTCCTGAGGAACCCATGCTACCTGAGGAACCTCTGCTTCCTGAGGAACCTCTGCTTCCTGAGGAACCCATGCTACCTGAGGAACCTCTGCTTCCTGAGGAACCCCTGCTTCCTGAGGAACCTCTGCTTCCTGAGGAACCCATGCTACCTGAGGAACCTCTGCTTCCTGAGGAACCCATGCTACCTGAGGAACCTCTGCTTCCTGAGGAACCTCTGCTTCCTGAGGAACCCATGCTACCTGAGGAACCACTGCTTCCTGAGGAACCCATGCTTCCTGAGGAACCTCTGCTTCCTGAGGAACCCCTGCTTCCTGAGGAACCTCTGCTTCCTGAGGAACCCATGCTACCTGAGGAACCCATGCTACCTGAGGAACCTCTGCTTCCTGAGGAACCTCTGCTTCCTGAGGAACCTCTGCTTCCTGAGGAACCCATGCTACCTGAGGAACCTCTGCTTCCTGAGGAACCTCTGCTTCCTGAGGAACCCATGTTTCCTGAGGAACCTCTGCTTCCTGAGGAACCTCACCTGATCCCTGCAGGACAGACATGTTCTTTTGAATTCTAACCACAACAAACTAATAGAGAGGTATTTGATTTCACTGACTGACGTGTTCATATGGAGACAGTGGCAGATATGAGAAGTCATGTGAACTCTTCAGTCAGTTGGATCCTGGTGACTTGCTCCTGGTGTCCTGATGGAATTTGAGGGGAGAAACCAGGTCGGGCATCTTTGCAAAATTTAAATCCATGATCCCAGAAATGTGAGGAAATATTTATGCTTCATCTCACATATCAACCAAGAGAGAGAGAGAAAGGTTAACACTGTTTCTTCATGGCTTCAGTTCATCTCAGTTCAGTGTGATGTTTTATCATCATGGCTTCATATTCATATTCATATTCAGCTAGTCTCACTCCATCACTCTTCTATTCCACTTCTCTCGTTTCTTCTTTTCTTCCCTCACCTCCTTCCAGCACCTCTCACTCTCTCCCCTTTTTTACATTCATCTCCTCCCTCTCTCTTTCTCTCCCCAGTCGTTTTGTATGTAGGTCGAATAGCTGTTAAATGTAAATGTCCCTCATGCATAGCAGAGCAGGCCTCCTTCAGAAATACAGGGACTGAATGAGAAATGAAATTAAACACCTCCAGCCACTTCAAACATTCACCCAGAGCGTGTGTGTGTGTGTGTGTGTGTGTGTGTGTGTGTGTGTGTGTGTCCTGGTGTGACCCTGCGGAGGCTGCATCCTCCCGTGGAGTCGATGTGGATTCGTCGAAGCGGATCAGCAGCAGTAATGAAGGAGTGTGGGGGTGGGCAGGCGGGCGGGGTCACAGCCGCTCAGGTCACGTAGCTCCGCCTCTGCAGAGGTGTCACCAAACAAACGACCGAGAGATGAACAGGTGATCTGACAACAAACTTTAACGAACGCTGCTGAAGATCTGATTGGCCAGAAGGTGTCGTACATCACGACAACATAAAGTTCCCACACTGTTGAATGATCATATTTCCACCTGGAGTCAGATTCATCATAAAGTTCACGTGAACATGTGAACTAGTCAAATGTTACATATCATCAAGGGCATTCACTTTATTCATCTCTTCAAATATTTGATCCAGTCAAGGTGTTAGTAAGATTTACAGGTAGACATGTAAAACCTTATTTATATGCCTCTTTGTTATCATACAAATATTAGAAAAAGGTCAAATTCATCTACGTAAGTAAACACAACTCGTGTTGTATTCCATGTTTGTGTCACATTCCGACTTCGAAGCACCAGAACAAATCGAAGTCTGATTCACGTCAACACATTTTGGAACTCTGGGATATCGGAGCCTCTGAGCACAACTTGAACACACAGATCATCCCAGGACCAGAGCTAGCCTGTTAGCACGGAGGAGGCCACCAGGGGGCGATGGATAGGTTTGGCTTCACTGTCATGTCGTCCATCTTTATGTGGTCTGTGCATCCAACACAAACTTTGACAGGTTCAAAATCGTAGCTATTGCTGGACGTGCTTTTCTGAGGAGATAAAACATTGTGCTAAGATGACGTCCAGATGGTTAACTCCAGATCAGAAATCATTCCATGGATTCTATATGAATATATATCAATAACTCTTTATAAAATGTTGTAATTTATCCCCGAATCACTCCGGCATGAGATAAATGTTAAAATCCTCTGGTTCTCACTCTTGATGTTTGAATGAGGAATGATTCTCACACTGTGTTCACACAGAGGCTCAAGTGACTGGAATCCCATTCTTCCTCTACGTGTCCAGATCTGATTGTTTAGTGTGAACAACACAAACCACTTCACATGTTGCTCTGATGACACAAACATGGAGGACAGCTGTGACTGTGTGTGTGCAGGTGAAGAAGACTCTGAGGGGTGAAGATGGCCGTCCACAGGGAGGAGCCATGTCGGAGTCCTCTGAATCTCAATGATCCTTCTCCATGAGGAGCACGACCTCAGATGACCTCAGTTCAGGCTCCTCTGCTTCTCACGGTTTGTTTTGAGCCGGAGACACGTCCACACAACACACAACCAGCCAGCAGGTTCCTGTTGTCATATAAAACAAAGATTAAGACACATACCAGAACTAGAGTAAAGGTCAAGAGGTCACCAAAATCACAGAGAGTCATCCTCTTAGGACCACGAATATCAAGATGTCTCACTCTCGACCAAAACAGAAGAACCAGCTCACTTTAATCATCGTCTCTTCCAATCCTATCTACCATGAAAACAGATTACAGAATCTGAAACGTGTGGCTGGTGATCCACTGTGGCGCCCCCTCATGGGAGCAGCTGAACAACAACAACAACAACAACAACAACAACAACTGTACGAGATGAAATACGACTGCTCATTTGGTCTAAGTGTGTATTTCCTGTGAGAGCCGGCAGATTGAGACTCCTCACAGAGTTTCAAACCGAGGTGCTGTTCACCCGGCGAACTCTCCTCTAATTAAACCCTGGTGATTCTGCTTTTAAATGTCATGTGAGGACGAGTGTGAGGGATCTCACCTCCCTCCTCAATCTGCACCAGTCCCCAGCTGATCTCTGGCTCAATTTACATTCCAGCGGCCGCCTCGTCTGAATGTAAATGTGGAGCTGATTGCAGAGCGAGTCTCTGGTGGGAGGAGGATCTGTGAGATGTGAGGAGACGTGTCCTCACAGGGTCATGAGAACCTGTCCAGATCACCTGCAGGACCAGGGACCACTTCAACAGGTTCACTTTCTATCAAACCAGTAACACAACTGCTTGGTTGAGCTTCAGAGATAATTAGAAAATATCAGATGTAAATATGTAAATAACTAAAAAAAGATTTTACAATAATGATGTCATCTGAGGTGAAAATAACAATCAGGTCTGAAACCTTCTCTTCTTCTTCTTCTTCTTCTCAATCAATCACTTCATGTCTTTCTTTTATCCTCCTGCCTGTCTCTCTCTCTACCTGTCTCTCTCTCTATCTGTCTCTCACTCTATCCATCTCTCTCTATATCTGCCTGTCTCTCACTCTACCTGTCTCTCTCTCTATCTGTCTCTCACTCTATCCATCTCTCTCTCTATCTGTCTGTCTCTCTCTCTACCTGTCTCTCTCTCTATCTGTCTCTCACTCTATCTGTCTGTCTCTCTATCTGTCTCTCACTCTACCATCTCTCTCTATATCTGCCTGTCTCTCACTCTACTGTCTCTCTCTCTATCTGTCTCTCACTCTATCCATCTCTCTCTCTATCTGTCTGTCTCTCTCTCTACCTGTCTCTCTCTCTATCTGTCTCTCACTCTATCTGTCTGTCTCTCTATCGCTGTCTCTCACTCTACCTGTCTCTCACTCTCTCTATCTGTCTGTCTCTCTCTATCTGTCTGTCTCTCTCTATCTGTCTCACTCTCTCTATCTGTCTCTCTCTCTACCTGTCTCTCACTCTCTCTATCTGTATGTCTCTCTATCCGTTCGTCTCTCTATCTGTCTCACTCTCTATCTGTCTCTCACTCTATCCATCTCTCTCTCTATCTATCTGTCTCTCTCTCTATCTGTCTCTCTCTCTATCTGTCTCTCTCTCTATCTGTTTCTCTCTCTATCTGTCTCTCTCTCTATCTGTCTCTCTCTCTATCTGTCTCACTCTCTATCTGTTTCTCTCTCTATCTGTCTCTCTCTCTCTATCTGTCTCTCTCTCTATCTGTCTCTCTCTATCTGTCTCACTCTCTATCTGTCTCACTCTCTCTATCTGTCTCTCTCTCTATCTGTCTCTCTCTCTATCTGTCTCTCTCTATCTGTCTCACTCTCTCTATCTGTCTCTCTCTATCTGTCTCACTCTCTCTATCTGTCTCACTCTCTCTATCTGTCTCTCTCTATCTGTCTCTCTCTCTATCTGTCTCTCTCTCTCTATCTGTCTCTCTCTCTATCTGTCTCACTCTCTCTATCTGTCTCTCTCTATCTGTCTCACTCTCTCTATCTGTCTCACTCTCTCTATCTGTCTCTCTCTCTCTATCTGTCTCTCTCTATCTGTCTCACTCTCTCTATCTGTCTCTCTCTATCTGTCTCACTCTCTCTATCTGTCTCACTCTCTCTATCTGTCTCTCTCTATCTGTCTCACTCTCTCTATCTGTCTCTCTCTATCTGTCTCACTCTCTCTATCTGTCTCTCTCTATCTGTCTCACTCTCTCTATCTGTCTCTCTCTATCTGTCTCACTCTCTCTATCTGTCTCACTCTCTCTATCTGTCTCTCTCTATCTGTCTCACTCTCTCTATCTGTCTCTCTCTATCTGTCTCACTCTCTCTATCTGTCTCACTCTCTCTATCTGTCTCTCTCTCTGTCGGTCTCTGTTTTTTCCAGGCAGCAGCAGCTGAAGGTTTAATGTGGACTTGATGCATCAAGAGACCAGAAGATGAAACAATACACAAACACTAACAGAGCATCATGAGCTGCTGTCTCCACCCAGTGTGAAGACGTCTCCCACAGCCTCCCAGTATACCTCCCTCATCCCAGCAGCACATGAAGGTCCCTCTCTCTGTATCATGGAGCTGTTTGCATCCGATTGGACAGCTCAGTGTAAAGTGTGTGTTCATGAATCACATTGTGTCCTCACGTCTGCTGAGACACACAAAGAGTCGGTGTCTCTGTCTGGAGACCTGAGCGTCCCCGAGTGAAGACACAACAATGTCCTGTTGGTCCTTTATCTATAATAAGAATAATTCATTTTATTTATAGAGCGCTTTTAACGATACGCAAAAACACTTTACATCAATAAAAGTTCGGCATAAAAAGTAGCCCGGTATAAACATAGAGCACATATCATACATTCACATTAAAAGCAATTCTCAAAAGGAAAGTTTTGATAAGAGTTTCGAACATGGTGATGTTCCAGAGGGAGGGGCTGTGTCACCCCCGGTGCTGGGTTCTGATTGGATGGGAGAGTGTGGAGATGGACCCACTAACGAATCAGAACCGTCCTTGGAAACATATTGTTATATTCTGCTCAACAGATTGAATATAACACTTGTTTTTAAAACAGATTGCCAAAAATGTCACATTCTAGTTAACTTTAAAAATCTTTAAATGTGTCTTTGCTGAGAGAATTTGATGAATTCTAAATATAATGTCTCTGTTGTTAGTCCTCACTGAATCCGCTCGGGATGCGACCTCTGGACTGAGACTTGAACTGATGTCAACTCTCCCTTTCAGCTCAGAGGGCAGACTCCATCTGTACGTTTAGGAGTCGGCTTAAAACCTTCCTGTATGTATATATATATATACTTTTATATATATATATATATACATATATATAAATAAATATACAGGAGTTATTGCAGCTGATGTGAAAGACGTGAGGGGAGGACAGCAGGAGGCTCTTTAATCTTTCTCCTCCTTTCTCTTCCTGTCATCTTTCTCTTCTTATCTTTTCTTTCTACTCTTCTCTCCTCCTATCATCTTTCTCCTCTTCTTATCTTTCTCCTCCTCCACCTCTCTTCCTTTCGTCTTTCTCCTCCTCTCTTCTGTCCTCTCTTCTCCTCACATCTTTCTCCTCCTCTTTCCTCCTCTCGTCTTTCTCCTCTTCTCTTCTGTCCTTTCTCCTCCTTTGCTCTCTTCTCTTCTCTCCCTTTTTCCTGCTCCTCTTTTCTTCCATCATTCAACTGTGTCTGTTCTGTCGTCACCTCGTTACGAAACGAATGATTTAGATAAAGCAAGACAAAGATTTGCTCTTCTCCCCATTCTCCTTTTCTTCACCTCCTTCCTCTCACTCTCTTTGTCTCCTTCTTTAAATCTTTGCTTTCACTCCTCATGGAGGAGGAAGAGAGGAGATAATAAAAACAAGTGCAGCTCCTCCGTCTCTTTGCTGCAAGTCTCCTAAATCAAACTCCACCTGCAGCCAGAGGAACCTTTTTTTATTACCTCAGAGAGAGGGAGCATGGAGGAAAGGAGGAGGAGGAGAGAGAGGAAGGAGAAAAGAGTTTCTATCTTCAGTCACTGTATGAAAGTGTAACATGTAAGAACATGGTTCTCCTCCCTACACCTTCATATGTGCAGTAACCACTGGTTCTTCTCACTACTTCTTCATTTACTTGATTTATACTCACTTTTCAACTCATGTCATGATGAGCTGATCTGAAGACAATGGGTTTGTCGGTACCTCCCGCCAAGGCCTGATTGGATATGTGGTCCCTTAGAGAGTTGTAGGTTTCCTCTCGACCAGTAGGAGGCGCTCAGGAGGAGCGAGCTGCTTGTGATGACCTGTCTGTCCATCTCTGTGTCCACCGTCCTCGCACTCGAGAGTTGTATCAGTTGGTTTCTCATCAGGAACTCTGTTTGAACGGGAAACACCCGGTCGAGCACAAGTGGGTTCAGCAAAGTGTGAAGAGTAATTATGACATGAAGAGAAACCTCCGGTCTGACGCTTCAAACGAGCTCAAACACAAACTCTCTTCTGAGGCCACGCTTTTAACCACAGGAGCCGCTCCGACACATATTCCCGGCGGGTCTGAACGCAGCATTATCTGGTTGTGTGCTTCTTTGAACCTCTTCACCCTGAGCTCCCTGAGGGCCTCTGAACATTAGAGTGATGTGGAAGCGCTGGATGTTCTGGGGGAAACGTCCGTACCCGATGTGCGGGGGGGGGCCCAGGCAGGAAAACATCATCTCCCCTGTAAGCTGTCCTACATAAAGTCATGATGAACTTCACTTGAACTCCTCGTGTTGTGTCTGCTCTGAGTGACGGACGGTGAAAACACTTGATGTGGATTGAGCTTTAATCTGGTTTAATCTCCAGCTGCACACAGTGGTCCACACTGAGGGTGGACCCGGGGGACCGGTCTGCTGCCGGGGACATGTCCTCCGATCTCCACTGGAACCTCAAAGATCTGTGAGACGTTAATATGAAGACTGGAATGCACCAGGTGAAGGCATCACCCCCTGGTGGCTGACTCCAGTACAGGTCATAAGCCCTGCTGCCTCCTCCATGTTAGCAGATGGGAACCTCACCATCATGCAGATGGGGGGGGGGTAAACAGCGCTCATACAATTGTCTCACACTAACCCAACATCAAAACTAGACTCAAAACAGTGTCACAACATGTTTGAGCCTAAATGTTTTTCAGGCTAAAGGTTGGCGACCTTTCACCTTCCCTAGCGACTTCAACCCAGACAGGGACTCTCTTCTATTTTGGCTGTTAAACAAAACCACATTCAGTGATTTGTGGATGTCGTCCCGTTTGCCCCTCTTAGCGTTCTGGAGTTCCAATGTTAGATCTGTAGTTGTACTTCCGTGTTGTTACAGGCACTCACCTGTGTAGAATGAGTCGCTATGACTACATGGAAACACATCTACCGATCTAACAGGCCTATCAGCGATGGGGTTGGAGGACAGTGTGATATGAGGCCTAACAGCAACGTCCTTGTGAGTGTAGCTGGGTCTGATCTCCAGATCATCCCCATGCACTGTAGCTCTTCACAGGAGGAATGAAAACATTAATATACTATTGATTTTAGGCTCATCAGCTGTTCCACATGAACCTGCGAAGTCAACCGTCTCTATGGTTCAATGATCAAAAATCAACCCTTCATCTCCCCCCCCACTCTCCAACCCACAAAATGATAAACAACCAAACACACAAGCTACAATAGTAATATGTAATGTAATGTAATAGCTACTTCTGGTGAGATGCTTTAGACCTCACAGTGTGTGCGGTGTGTGCGTGAGAACCAGATCGTGTGGACACTTGATGACATCACAGGAGCAGAACGGAGCCATGCTGGGTTTTATCTGTAGCTTTATTACGTCTGAAGATATTTTAACTACAGTTTGTGTGTGTGTGTGTTTGTGCGTGAACTAAAATAACACACTGTTAAAATCTTCTTCCTGAGATGTTTGTGTTCTTCCAGTTTCACGTCACGTGTTAGAAACCTCATCAACTCGTCCACTCGCTCACTGAGAAGCTTCCACACATTGTCCTGCTGGTTCCTCACATGGACTCACACATGTTACACACATGTTACCAGGAGGCTGCAGGAGAAGATCCAGAACATGTCCACAGACACTGACTCAGACATTTGTTCTAACAGAGAGAACCAGCAGAACATGTGAGGAACATGTGAGGAACACGTCAGGAACATGTTTGAAAGCAGCTTCAGTAACAATAGAAGCAATAAACTGTTTCTTGATTGTTCTTCATGTGACAGATGAAGGTTTTATCTGTGGGAAAGCTTCACTCTCTTCCTGTTGAAGCTCAGAGTTCTTATTTCTCATCTTCATG